>JARPMJ010000524.1:0-258359 GCA_033366665.1 Phoxinus dragarum
CTACCTGAGGGCTCGGAGGAGCCACAGCCTAACAGAAAAATAGTCATTATTATTTCATACAACTGGCTGCAGAATCGCTCAGCCCAATGAAAACCCAGACAGAGCTCAAGGGGGCGATGTACTCAGGGAGGAAGTCAAACGGCCCGTGGGCCGGACATATCGATCTATCTGAAGCTCTAGCGTCAGTCAAACTCAAATCAAAAAATCCTAATTGAGAGAGACCAACTACTCTACCCTAAGGTGGCTAAGAGCCCAACGGCCAACAAATTTCACAAAAGAAGCCCCAACAGATGGTGCTTCTTCCTATCGTTCCAGCCACCTAAAGGGGAACTTCAGGGCCCCAATAATCCAGATTTTTCCTCCTTACCTTATTCTCTCTGCATTGACATGCCCATAACTCTATACAGGGAACGAGGTCTGTAGAGAGATACATATTAGTATACATTCTTCAGAAATTACTCTTAAGAAGACCAGACAGCTCACCTGCGGCGTGCGGAGTGAAGACTCGCCAGGTAGTTTCTTAGGAACCTGGGGTCCATCACTTTACATGCCTGAAAGAGGCGCTCTCACAGGCCAAGCCTAGGCGGGCCATCAGAACATCGTTCTCATCATAGGCCCCGCCCCAGGCCTGATGTGATGAACGCCTGGGGAGTCGGAAGCAGGAGAGGGCAGATTTGATGACCCTCGGAGGGAGTTATCCTTCAGCGGCGCTGACGTTTTTGCTGGATAACATCCCTCAAATCCCTCCTGTTGCGGGAGTCACGCCTTTTCTGCGCCCTGCTCCTACCTGGAGGGGGCGCACGAGAGGTGACACTGGCTCGCTGGCCCCGCCTCTGGTCCTCAGACCGGGATGGGCCAGGTCCTCCCGCCTGCCTGGGCGCGGACCCGGATCTCAGCGGTATGCATGTTTTAAATGCTGCTGAGCGCGCCTTCGCCTCCCTGAACTTCCCCACCACCGCCTCGACGGAGGTGCCGAAGAGTTCAGAGGGCGAAACCGGCGAATCGAGGAGAAAGGACTTCTCTTTCTCCCGATGTCGGCCAGATTCAACCACAGATGTCTCTCCGTGGCCACCATTGCTGCCATCGACCGGCCGATCGAAGCAGCGGTTTGTTTGGTGGCCCGGAGAGCAAGATCTGTGGTGCGGCGCAGCTCAGCCACCGCCTCAGGGGACAACCCTGCCCCCTGGTCGAGATCCCTCAGCAGGTCGGCCTGGTACGCCTGTAGGACCGCCATGGTGTGCAGGGCAGCACCAGCCTGACCTGCTGCCGAGTATGCTCTACCATTTAAACGGGCCGTAGTTTTCAGCGGTTTGGATGGTAGGGTTGGAGCTCTCAGTGTCGACGCCCGTCCAGAGACGAGATAGTTCGCAAACGTCTCGTCAATGGGCGGCATCGACACATATCCATACTCTCCGATCCCCTCGACATCAGCGAAACTAGCCCGCTGATGCCGGTGAATACGGGCAGAATATGGATTCTTCCATGCCTTCTCGACCTCAGTGTGGAGGTCGGGGAGAAATGGAAGGCTCACCTGAGCTGGTGGTCTATGGCCGGGGAGAAACCGATCATCGAGCCTGCCACGAGCGGTTTCTCCTCTAGCGCGCTGCCATGGCAGCTGCAGCTTGCCGGCGGCGCGCTCCATCACATCCACCAGCTCTGCATACACGGGGCAGGATGGCTGAGGGGGTTCAGAATCCACCTGACTCTCAACCTCCTCAGCCATCTCCTGCGCGTCCTGAAGAGCACTAGCTGCAGGAATAGTCGGTGAAAGGCTATCATCATCCACCTGCAGCACACCCTCGTCAGTTGTCGAGTCATCTGAGAGGTTTACAGCCCTCTCAAGGTGATCGACAAGCTCCATCTGGGAGCCCCATGACGCAAGTCGCCGCTCTGCCTCGGCACGAGCGGGACCTGAACCACGGGGCTTCCCAGATGCTGACCCCCCTTCACTCGAGAAGAGGGACAGACGAGAGCGGAGCGTTTTCAAGGAAAAACGCTCACAGTTTGCACAGGAAGCTCCCTCGAGAACCTCCCGTGCGTGCTCTTCACCCAGGCAAAAAACGCACAGCTGGTGTGTGTCCTCCGGCGTCAAGATATCGAGGACACGGGTCGGCACACTTCTGAAAGCAACTGGCTTTCGCTGCACGCTTCATTTCTCCGTTCGTGAATTTGCGTTCAAACATACAGTCCCTGAAGACGAAAAGATGATTTGTCATGTTTGCAAGGCGCCCTTATATACTTCCAGGTCGCACGTTAATCATTCACGTAATGATTCACGGGCTGTCGCCGGTCAATGTGATTGCCGGTGATTTGATTGTGATTTCAGACACCTGTCACGCCTGAGGCGTTCCCCAAAGCGTCGATGACGTATTGTCGAGTTCCCTTCGAAAGGGAACAGAAGTGACTTCACCCACAATCGCTGATACATCCTTTAATCCGGCCGCTCATTTGCACAGAACAGTGCCTGTTGTCTCGAGAACAAAAACCATGAAATAAGTTCCAAGGTACAAGCCTATGGGATCAAATTCCCGCCAAATATATAGCGGTCACGTATAAAAAAATAATAAGCGAGAATCAAAAATTTAAAAACACATGTAAAAATATATTGCATTAACTGAAAAAAAAGCAAAATGATCAGAATAGCAAACAACGTGGTCACGGATAAAAATATAATAAGCGTGAATCAAGAAATAACAAGTATGAATAAAAACTTTAAACACATTAAAAGTTATTTTGCAGAAAACTTAAACTTATGGTCATGCTTTCTTAAAAAGTATGTTTTCCTTGGTTTTATTACTGTGTACTTTGTGCTTTCTTGCATTTTCTGCTCATATTTTACTCTTTTGTACGCTTGTGCTGTTTTTCTCTTCGCTCTTCTTTCTATGTTCTGCGCTTGCTTTCCCAAATGTTGCAGTTCAAGTTTCATGTAAATTAGGGCGGGCTTAAGCGTCACCATTGGTCCACTAGTTCTAGATTGACAGCTACTCCTCTAGCCAATCAATCGAAGAGGGGAGTTGACGTCACACCAATGCGACTCGTGGCTACTGATGCTTCGTTTATATACTGTCTATGTGATGCTTATGTAGGAGTACAAGCTGTTTATGTTTGTACAATTTCTTCAATTCCGTTATAATATACTAAAAAAAATGTTCTAATACTTTTATATACTGTTCAAATTCTTATTTGTGCTTTGTTATGTGCATTTATTAAATTAATTATCTTCGCTTGGCATACCAGCGTGATTAAGTCACCACACACTTCAGTGGGTGGTGCGCGCCCGTGATGCACTATTCTGAGTAAATATAACAACAAAGAAGCACTGCTTCCAGGGGAAGACGGCTAAAGCTATCTGAACTCTGGACATAAATAATTAAATTCATCTTTTTTGAGATACATGAGAATGTAAAATGTACACACTTGTAATTGGTGTTAAACAATATTAGCCTACTTGCCTCATGATGTCAATATGCTAAGGCTGCTGTAGTAAAACATTCTGCAGTTATGAAACATTACAATTCGTTGCAAAAACTAAAACGGCCATTGTCTGAAGACTTTAGGACTTTGACCTGTCACCGCTACGCATTGCCTACCTTTTTTTATTAACCTCGCCAAATTTGACCAGATTATTGAAAATGATTGTGTTACAGAGAAGATATACAGAAACCAGTTGAATTTAATACAGTGATTTATTACAAACGTATTGTGTTTACTTACATAGCTACATAATTGCATATTACTTTAGGATTAATGTTTTAAATATAGCTTAAAATTTGAATACAGCAACATCTCCATCAGCGATAGGTAACGTTGTTTCTAGAGTGCCGCTGTCCTGCAGAGTTTAGCGTCAACTCCGATTAAAAACCTCACCTGTCTTAAATATCCTACAGACGATGATTAGCTGGTTCAGGTGTGTTTGATTAGGGTTGGAGGAGCTAAACTCTGCACCCAGGACCGACATTACCCATCCTTGTTATTGATTAAATATGAAAGTAAAACGGCCAGGTCCAGTGCATTAGAGGTGAATGATGGATCATCAGACAGGCAACTGTAACAGGTCGTCGTTAGGATGATGAAGTTAACGATAGGCTACCATATTGCCAGGTATACGTATATATCGGCAACAGGTTGAGTTGCACGCACACATGCAGTTTAAAGGTGTCCTGCCACGGAATTTTTTTTGCCAACTAGCTGGTCGTCTTCTCCTGTATAACAAGTAAGCATCAGTAGCCACGAGTCGCATTGGTGTGACGTCAACTCCCCTCTTCGATTGATTGGCTAGAGGCGTAGCTGTCAATCTAGAACTAGTGGACCAATGGTGACGCTTAAACCCGCCCTAATTTACATGAAACTCGAACTGCAACATTTGGGAAAGCAAGCGCAGAACATAGAAAGAAGAGCGAAGAGGAAAACAGCACAAGCGTACAAAAGAGTAAAATATGAGCAGAAAATGCAAGAAAGCACAAAGTACACAGTAATAAAACCAAGGAAAACATACTTTTTAAGAAAGCATGACCATAAGTTTAAGTTTTGTGCAAAATAACTTTTAATGTGTTTAAAGTTTTTATTCATGCTTGTTATTTCTTGATTCACGCTTATTAAATTTTTATCCGTGACCACGTTGTTTGCTATTCTGATCATTTTGCATTTTTTTTTTTCAGTTTATGCTATATATTTTTACATGTGTTTTTAAATTTTTGATTCACGCTTACTATTTTTTTATACGTGACCGCTATATATTTGGCGGGAATTTGATCCCATACAAGCCTTAGAAAAAAACATATTGCATAGCTACGTGAACCGGAATTATCCCGACACCGTTTTATCTGTACAGAGGTAAAGGGAAGAAGGCCTTCACAGGGGAGAGACTAGTGGACACTTCAGGACTGTATTGTCGTCCAGGCGCTGGTCCTTCATCAGATCTGGATACGGCCTGGATCCAGTGGACAGCAGTAAACCTCGGGATAAACAGAGAGACTAATATTAGCGTAGACGCTATCCTTCTTATGATGTAACGAGTACATCAGGATTTACTGGAAGTGTTCCCGGTTCCGGCTGACCTAATCTATGCAGCCTATAACATTGAGTAGAAGTCTATAATGTGTTATGTGAATGCTAGGCCAAAGAGATGTGTTTTTAGTCTAGATTTGAACTGACAGAGTGTGTCTGCAATGTTAGGAGGATTGTTCCAAAGTTTTTTAATCGATTTTGATATTCTAGGTATTATTAACTGGCCGGAATTTTGAGATCGCAGTAGACGTGAAGGACTATAATGCGTTAAGAGCTCGCTCAAGTCCAGCGGAGCTAAACCATTCAGTGCTTTGTAAGTAATCAGCAATATTCTAAAATTTATACGATGTTTAATAGGCAGCCAATGCAGTGTTGACAGAACGGGGCTAATATGGTCATACTTCCTAGTTCTGGTAAGAACTCGAGCTGCTGCGTTTTGAACTAGCTGTTGTTTGTTTATTAAGCGTGCAGGGCAACCACCCAGTAGAGCATTACAATAATCTAGCCTTGAGGTCATAAACGCATGAACTAATTGTTCCGCATTTGTCAATGAGAGCATATGACGTAATTTAGATATATTTTTAAGATGGAAAAATGCGGTTTTTACAGATACTAGACACATGACTTTCAAATGAAAGATTGGTATCAAAGAGCACACCCAGGTTCCTAACCGACGACGAAGACTTAACAGAGCAGCCATCAAGTGTTAGACAGTACTCTAGGTTATTACGTGTGGAAGTTTGTTGTCCAATAATTAGAATCTGTTTTTTCAGAAGTTAGTAGGAAATTACTAGTCATCCAGTTTTTTATATCAGCTATGCATTCCGTTAATTTTGTGAATTGGTAAGTTTAATCAAGGCATGAAGAAATACAGAGCTGTGTATCATCAGCATAACAGTGAAAACTAATGCCATGCTTGCTTATGTTTTAACAAGCATAATTCATTTCTATGACAAGCGATGACATATTTTTGTGAAGTCAGCATCACCTGGTTCCCTCAACGACAAACCAGGAGGAATTTGTTTATTATCTTTTGGATTGTAGCAGAAACTAAGCTCTGTGACCAACAAATGTTTTTGATTCACACACGTTTTTTTTTTTTTTATGATGATAATCTTGAACACAAACTTTTTATGAAGTTTGAAGCCTACCTGTATATACAATCGGCAGAATTAAAAAGCTAAACATAGGCTATGAACAAACTAAACCACGGTCACATGACTTCAGCATCACCATCATTAAGTTAACTCTTACATTCTTCATAGAAAAATTAAAAAATGTCCCTGGAAATTTGTAAGAGCACGATAAAATGTTGAAATTACAAGCTGACAACACGTGACATTCTACATTCAAGACGAGCAAAAGCTTTTAAAAAAATCAAGGCGGTTTTACTGTTTTGTTTCATGTTGTAGGATAATGCATAAAAATATCTGGACCTTTCAGGCATTTAACCAAAAACCCATTGAATTTCAGCCGATGGAATCGGAAATGGTAAAATGCAAACTGTCTGGGTTTTGGCCTACAGAAATACGTCATCAAAGCAGTGATGAATATTTAACGCCACTAATAATAAACAGCTTTCTTTATAAACTACACTTGACACTGGATTCTCTCAAAAACCAACATAAACACAATCTTAGCATTTTCTCCTGCTGAAGCTCAGCATCTTGAACAGGACCTCACAACATGCCACGCATCGATTTCTGCCGACTGTTACCGTAGTGTGTATGAGGCCCTTGGCAGTCGGTGAAAGTGCTGTTTTGAAATCACCTGCTCACTACGGTAGTGCTATTGTGATTGCAAGCTGTTCTCCATGGCAACGCAGCATCCAGAGCAAGAGCGACTCAGCATGGGAGCTGGGACAGATGCCAACTAAACATATGTCACCATGACAGACGAGCAAAAACAAGATTGAAAGAGTCAGAGAAGCAGGGGGAACTAGAATAAGCTTGAATAGAATATCTGACCCTGGACCACAAAACCAGTCATAAGGGTTATTTTTTTAATTGAGATGTATATATCATCTGAAAGCTGAATAAATAAGCTTTCAATTGATGTATGGTTTGTTAGGCAATATTTGGTCGAGATACAACTATTTGACAATCTGGAATCTGAGGATGCAAAATAATCGAAACATTAAGAAAATCTCTTTTAAAGTTGAAGAAATAAAGTTGCTGCATACACTCACAAAAATGTATTTTATATATTTACGGTAGGAAGTGTACAAAATATCTACATGGAACATGACATTTACTCAATATCCTAATGATTTTTGACCGATAATTTTGACCCATACAATGTATAGTTGGCTATTTCCACAAATAAACCTGTGAGACTTGTGACTGGTTTTGTGATCCAGGGTCACATATACATACGCATTGTATATGTGTGTGCCTTTTATTGTGTCCTCAATGGACAGACGGAACGAATACAGATTGTACTTTTCATGCTATTGTGCTTTTCCAGGAAGTTTTAGCGGTCCACACCCTCTTGTGTGACACGTATGACTCTTGCATCCCATTCCATTACAATCTGTTCCAGCTCAACTGAAGTTCCAGTCCATGAAATTGGAAAGAAGGGGGAGTTTTCGCTTCACACTGAGACAGCTTCTTCCTAACAGCTCTTTCTCTGTCAAACTCTGATTCTCATGTGATCGTACAGTAATCAACTGAATCATCCTAACCAGGATTCCTAACACACCAAATATGACATGGAATTGCTGTTTACACACGTTTTGCAGTGACTTGCAGTTTCCTTAGGCATTGAAAACGATATTCATATTAGCACTTCAATCAGATTTAGCTGAAAACTAACAAGTGTTGTGTGGGGTTGGAGATTTGGTCTTCTTGAGACCATCATTATCTGTGGATCAAAACACACTCAGGATTTGACACGATTTATGATTGCTCTCGCCCTAATAAGATCTGATTAACCTGCAGGTGGTTCCGGTAGATTTACATTTCTCTGATGCATCACGCAATCCCCGAAGCTGCACACCCATCGGTCTAACCTACAGAGAGCAACCAAGTTGACACATATAAGGACAAATACAACGGCATATAAGCTGCCTCCTCAGAGTGCCTTGTTGGTGCACCGATTTGTTTTTGTATCAGGCTACCAGCTATTGTAACATCAACGTTTTAAAGTCCCCCTGGAGTCAATAATTGTATCCCTTAAAAAAAAAAAAAAGTATAATAATAGCTTGAATGCAATTCTACTTGCCTCATTTAGTATACGCATATCAGGTCACCGAGTGGATCTCTGAGCTGCTGTGAGTGAGTGGAGGCGGGGCTCATTTGCATATTCATAGAACCATGTATACTATATGAGGCAAGGGTGTAGAATTGCATTCAAGCTATTTTAAAGGTGCATAGCGCAAGATTCTGAGTTTTTGCAGAACTATGCCACCTCTGGCGGCAAGCGAAACTGCAGCCAGAGATGTGCACGCACTAGAAAAAAAGTTTTCTTTTTTTATCTTACGTGGAGTTTGCGTTGGTGATTGAAATGAACTACAAGCAGGTCTCTTACAATCCATCTTCTACGGAGAATGACGGCGAATACACAAACCTGCCAGACATAGCTATGTGAGCGTGCCGTGAACGCGCATGACGTCACGCCCAGTCTAAAACTCCGGCCCGAATCCCTCTTATTTATTTTACTTTACAGGATTATAGAGACAATCTCAGTGATCAGAGAAGGGCTCATTCAGCCCATCAGGCAATTGTTTAAGCATGTATGGGTTAGAAAACGGGTATTTTTTAACATGAAAAGTTGCTTAATGCACCTTTAAGGCATGAAGAAATCTTTTTCAAGGGAAAAAACGTTTAAACATTTTGGTGATCAAAGATCAAGTGTAGCGTCAGTTCTGGCAGGTCACGTTAGTCAAGCTCGCATCAGTGACTATCAGCCGATCCTCTACCTATAGGAATACGACGCCTATCACTGTATACATATATAAGATCATCAGTATTATCAGCAGCTATCGCGTTTCTCAGGAGCGAATTAGTGAGTTTTAATTTTTGAGTAGACTTTCTGTCTTTAAGTAAAAAACTAAAGAAGCAAACAAACGGCCACTTCTACCGTGTTCATTTTGGCGATCTAGTTAGTATTTAATCGAAGTCTGAAACAATATGATAATTTTATAAACGGGGTAAAATTTAAGTGGTTTTAAGTATCCGAATAAGAAGCACTCTTACTCATGGCCAACAATACAAGGTCAGTAACACAAAACCTTGTTGGTTCTTGTGTGATGATGTGTGTTAAGCATGTCACAGTGTTTAGTCACATGACATGCAAGAACCAACAGTTTTGTCCATTGTTCGAAAATAACCTAAATTCCCTGCTTTTTTATTTATTCCTATGAGACATTTAAGCAAAGCTTTTAAAAACTTACGGCGTCCCGGACACAAATATTTTACAATTTATAAAATGCAATCCTTCTGTTGGGTTGCTTGAACTGCATGAACTGATGACTGCATCTTTTGAACATATCAAAAAGGCTCACTGTGATGTAAACTACAGTGTTTGAATACAAAGTTACATAAGGGAAGATGAAACATCCTTATTTCCTTCTCAACACAACCCCGTTTTATCTGTCTACAGACACTCTCAGCCCTGGACAGACACTGGAATCATGTCTTAGATAACTAAATACATGTTCTCTTGCCAAGTAGAGGTTTCAAGGGCTTCTCAGTACTTGTTCCAAAAAGAAGAAGAAGAAGAAGAAAAAACAAAGAAATTACATGTGGTTGAAAATCACATCATTTATGTCTGTCACCATTATATGTCCCTTTTTAATTATAGCTGAAGCCAGCACATTCCCTCCTGGGAGGAATAAATTGTTATTAAGTCTCACCTTGTCGTTGGGGTCTTTTATCAAATTAAAGGTGAAAGTCTTGGTTCCTAAAGGCTTTTTTCCCTCATGTGAGTGTATTGTAGAGCATAGAAATAATTTCAAACGGCAAAAACTCCAATTGACAGTCAGTTTCCACTTTGCCAATGTTCTGTTCACTGGTCTTAATTGTTTTAAAAAGTTATTGTTATAGATGTTGTCTGTTGAATGAATGAACAAGGATAATCATTGAGTTCTGGGCATCTTTAATTATTGAAGTGAAGAATGATGCAACCATCCGGGATGATCCTTTGTGACAGCGTGTTTCCATTACAGATTTGCGCAAAACTTTTGCATTTTTTTCTAAATGTCGACAAAAAGATATTGCGAAATGACACCGTTTCCATTAACTGATGTTATGCGACTAAAACTTCATTTTTTCCTCTCGCGATAATCATTCCAAAAATCATGGCGACGGATGTTGGTAGGTTTATGTATAGGCCAGCCACCGCACTGGCCATTATTATTAATCGAAGGAGACGTATGTGTGTTATCCAATCATTAATGGCAAGGAAAGACTCTTATACTGTGAGCGGCTCATATGAGGAGTTTCTGGGTGTTTCTACCTTATTTCTGGGTCTGGATTGTGGCATGTCTTAGAATCCAGTATTCCTGTAATTATTTTGTATTTTATGAATTTAATAAAGAACTGTGTCTCGTCTGTGTCCAAACACACCGCGTCATCTACGTCAGGTGACCTGTAAATACGCAAAAACTGTTTCCATTGCAGTTTTGCGAAATATTGCAACTGCCTGAAAAACCTCCTCATGCGAGTGTAAAAACTTTTTTGCGATAAATGGGAGTTTTTACGAAATTGACGTGTTTTCAATTTCGCGTGGGGTGTTTTTGTGGGCGTATTTTCAATTCGCAATTTTAATTTGCGCAATGTGAAGGGTAATGGAAACGCGGCTAGAGACAGTGGAGATTTCCTAAATCAGGAACCTGTACACACTGTAGTTTGTAGGCTTCATCATCTTGTAGTAATTTTCTCCAACACAATAAAGAGTTCTTAGCTCGGCCAGTCCTATCCCAGGATCAAGGCTAACAGCAGCTACCAAGACAGCAACATAGTGTCGGCCCAGATCCGGTACACATCCGGTACACATGGGTTCCACACGGCCCAGATGTGGGCCAGATCTAGTCCGACACTATGTTGCTGTCTGGGTAACATGCGTTTAGTAACCCCACCTCGTTCATGGCACATTTTGGAGATCTGATGTGCTGCTGAGCTAAAGCTGACCAACCATGCCTTTTTCTCACTGTTTCAACACTCCCGCCTAGAGCTACCCTTTCAGCAGGGCACAGAATACTGACAACAACAAATATGAGGATGTGCTTTACCAACCAGGGACGCCACAGAACCACAAGAGCAAAATGCAGCTCTATCATGAAAGACAATCTCCCCCTCATGTCTCCCAGAGAGCCTTATCTACTGTCTACTGGTGATCGGCAGCTTTTACTGGGCAGGGGTCGGAGAAGTGTCTAGACATGCGAGATGCTATGGTTTCCCAAGCCTAGTGGAAGAATGCAATTTAGCTTGCTTGGCAGGTTCCATCACAACTCGGTTTTACTAACCTGCGGTGCGTTTCCCAAAAGCATTGTTGGCCAACTATGATCGCAGGTTGCTGGTTGGAGTATTCAGTATTGTTGAACTAACGTGATTCAAATGACAGGTGCGACTGGTTTCGGGACACATTCGTGACTAGCTAGTTTCTACAATAATGCGTCATATTATCCCAGCTAACAAAAATATGTTATTATAATGTTTTGCTTACATTCCCATTAAGTGTTAGTGTTATTGATGTTCTTCTGTGTGGGCCTCTGAGTGAGTTCACGTAGTGTAACAGCGCAGCGCTTCTGGGTTATACGTCAGAACGTAGGCTCACTATTGGCCGACGCTGGTCATGTGTGTTACGTGTGTGACGTACAACCCAGAAGCGCTTCGCTGTTACTCTACGTGAACTCACTCAGAGGCACACACAGAAGAAAATAGTTGATTAAAGTCGTTATTTTGGGGGGGTTTTGCACAAAAAGTATTCTCGTCGCTTGATAAACTTAAGGTTGAGCCACTGTAGTCACTTGGACTATTTTAAACACTGTCTTTACTAACTTTCTATTTCAATTAGAAGCCTATGGAGGAGTGAGACAGCTCTCAGATTTAATAAACAATATCTTAATTTGTGTAAAAATATCTTAATCTGTGCTGCCACTACCAGTGTTGGGTATAGTTACTTTGGAAAGTAGTTAATTAGGTTACAACGTTACCATCAATTAAAAGTAATCAGTTACGTTACTGCGTTATCTATTCATAAAAGTAACGCGTTAGAGTACTCCATGCGTTACCAAAAATTAAAAGCCGTTTGCAGCGCCTCACACATGCTGCAGCTTAATTGACAGACACGGCCCCCTTTAAATGCACCTAGAAGTCGTGACTCCTGGCAATGAATAACGTCAGTCATCCGACTAAATTAACACTGCAGGATAACAATAACAGGAAAGACAGTCAGCTATTCCACATAGCGTTTTATTTATTTATTATCACAGAACATATTAATCAAAATTCACACCTTCCCAGCCCGGGTAGTAGAGATGCGCGGATGGGCTATTATTTCAATAAAAAAATCAATAATTATAATGCCGATATTATTTCAGTATAGAAATGCAGACATCCCAAGTCTATCGGAAGTTCCGGGAGTCTCCCGCATATTGATAGCGGCTCACTGATGCCCGCGAATTAGTTAAAATCTCCCGGAATCTAGAGCGAGCGCGCCCGCGAGACAGAGTCTGTGCTCCAAACCGCGCAGCGCGTGCATGGCAGAGCGGGAGAGAGAGAGAGAGCAAGAGACTGCGCGCGTGTGCCTTAATGAAGCTGGAGGGTGGTGGGGTATTGAAGCGCAGAAACACTGTCTTGATCCTGGGGAAATTTTTTTATTCGGGATTTTCCTTTCCTTAAAATAACGGATTACTTTTTTAAAAAAATAACGAAGTTACTGATTACTTAACGCACAAAACTAACGCGTTAAGTTACACATTTCACGAAAAAGGTAATTAGAGTACTCTAACGCGTTACTTTATAACGCGTTACCCACAACACTGGCCACTACACAGGTTGCATAACTCAATGATTTCTATTCAGGGATGATTCTAGTCGTCAAACAAGAGGTTTTGGTGACATTTTCCAAGGCATTATTCCTCAATATAAACATTTTAAACTAGTATGCTTATCACAAGACCTCAACACATTGCATGTTTAATTCAATTCACATTTATTTCTGTGGCACTTTTCACAATACACATCATTTCATCAAGTCCACATTACAATTTAGAGTGATCTATTATCAGAGGTTACTGTCTACACTCTAAAAAAAATGCTGGGTTGTTTTAACCCAACTTTGGGTCAAATATGGACAAACTCAGCCATTGGGTTACATTTTATAATTACATGTTTAACCCAACATTTGGGTTTGACCATATTTGACTCAAAATTGGGTTAAAACAACCCAGCATTTTTTAGAGTGTAAGTTATGTATTTCAGAAATGTACATATACAAATCACAGTTAGCTATAAACGTACTAAAAAATTCAATAATTTATGCAAAAAAAAAAATGCATTTAAACAATGTAATAATTTAAGGCAGAAACATTGAGCTAATTGAAGTAATGAATACTTGTTTGTTAACTAAGGATTATGACAGAAAATTGTAGCATAATTGTGGAATAATTCAGTGGTTTCCAGTTATATATACCGATATGTATAGTTTTTAAAAGGTCATTTGAATTATGATGTTAATTATGATGTTAATGCAAACAAACAGCAAGCCATCAGCAGGTCCAATGCCCTAAAGTACACATACTGCAGTGCTCACAGACGGTTACCAGGACCGGACAACAGTTGTAACATGTTGTGGCATTCTAGTTACAGGAGCTGCTCTCGCTCATTAATCCTGTTGCCGGCTCCCCGCATGCAGCTGGGAGGACGACGGTGCCGAGAATAAGCATCGCCAGATTGTATAGTTTTAAAGAGCATTTAATATGCAGAGTGCGCTCTCTTACATGAATTGCTTTTGACATGCTGTTGGAATGTTTTGCCATACTATCTTCTTCTGCCATCTAGTAATTTACATTCTCACATTTCTATTTAAACAAGGGTCACTTCACACACAAATCTCACTCATAACTTTTTTTTTTCTTCTTTTTTTTTTATAAATGCAACTAATGGAAGCCAATAAAGTGGTTTGTTTGTTGAGGACACACATTCCACTTGTACCTATGTTCCAAATATTTCAGTCCCACTGAGAGATTTGTCCATGACCTTGCTTCCCTGTAGAAGGCTAAGCCTGCATGATATATTCAATCTAAAATGACGGTTCGGCTTCAACTTTCATTATCCTTATATTCTTCAAATATATATTAAAAAAATCCCCAAAGGTGACCTTTTTAAGGTCACCATATCTGACACTGGACCATAAAATGGGTCAATGGGTCAATTTGTTTTCATTGAGATTTATACTTAATCTCAACATAATCTGGAAGCTGAATAAATAAAATGATTATTGATGTATGGTTTGTTAGAATAGGCCGAGATACAACTATTGAAAATCTGGAATCTGAGGGTGCAAAAAATCAAAACATTGAGAAAATCTCCTTAAAAGTTGTGCATTTATGTTCATGATTGTGCTGCATTCACTCACAAATATATATATATAAATGTGTGTGTGTGAGTGAATATATAGATACGATAGGAAATTTACAAAATATCTTTATGGAACATAATCTTTATTTAATATCCTAATGATTTTTGGCATAAAAGAAAATCTATAATTTTGACCCATACAATGTAGGCTATTGTTGGCTATTGCCGTGCGACTCATGACTGGTGTTGTGGTCCAGGGTCACATATGTTTGAATTATTCATTACTCCTGATACTAAAAACGATCGCTCACTATTGTGAATGCAAGAATCTCTATAGGATCCTGTCCCCTTCTCCCACCTCCACACTGGCGAACTTGTATTTATGTGCATAAACATTGGTTGCCCATATGGTGAAAGTAGCAATTTCCATACAATAAACAATTTGGCTACTGTATTGGGTGACCACTTGATGTCCAATGTAAACCCGTTTGAGAACCACTGATTCAGAAGCTGCTGAAAAGCAGAGGTGAGTGTTTCTGTGGGTGGAAACTGTATTCATGTTGACCCCTGGCCTTCAGATCAAAGTAAAATGCAGCAGCCGAGGGCATGAGATTCAAGGTCAGCCCACACGCAATAAGTGAACAGCAGTACAAATCAACATGTGTTCTCTATATGTACATATAAGCAGTGTTTAACTGTATGTGTGTATACATTTACATATTTTTCTTCTACTTCAGTGAAATTATTGAAATGGTTTACTGCTATGTGTGAGTGTGCGTGGTTGCTCGTAAATGTACGTATTATCAGATTTTCCTCCCAGCTCTTTCTCTTGCTATAACTCATGAATACACATCAGTGCTTCACGGAGTCCACAGGTCAGCGTGTCAAAGCGTTAAATGTGTTTGTGAGTTTGAATTCGCTTCACCTCTGTTTGACATTGGCTCAGATGCATTGCACTCTTTACTCTGGCTGCTGCGCACTACTTCCCGCTTTATATTGTGCTGTGAGTTCCTCTGAAGGGCTTCGCTGTTTGCTTCACATATTGATCAGGTCAGTCTAAACCTCCAACTCAATGTCACAGAATCTCACTTTCATGTGTACTTTCGACGTTACCACTGGTTTTAATTCTTTTGTGTAGAATGAATGTTGTAGGCCCAGTTACTTTAAAGTTTAAAGTGATAGGTTACCTAAAAATGAAAATTCAAAATATAATATTGAAAGCAATGTTTTTGAAAGAAGTCTCTTATACTCACCAAGTCTGTATAAACATATAGGTTATGAATATAGCCCTGGTTCGGGAACGAGATGCTGTGTCATAATGTTGTGAACCCCCTCTTGCGTGGCCGGTTTCTGATGCATATGTGAACATGCCAATTGACCCTTCACAGGGAGTTTGATTGACAAGCGATCTGACCAATCATAATCCGCCATCCGCTGAATTTACAATTTTTGTCCGACAAAGCAGAGGAGAGTTAGTAGATTAACTAGTTGAGACTTAGTTTCATATCAAAAGTAACCTGGTCTGTCCTGTCTGTCAGTGTGTTGTCAGCGTCCTCTCTGCTCCGCGATGTATTTTTCACTGCGTGAGAACATGGTGTAGTGTGAGAGAGGCGTGGCTTATCAGACATAGCAACAGTAACTAAAGGGGGCGGGTCTTTGCGAACGGTCAATTGATTGGCAGATGGCATCCCTATGACGTCACAAGGAGCGCCCGTGAGTATAAAAGTTTGCCAGCCTTAGACACCGTCAGCTTACTGTCTGAAGGAGACACGAAGGCATGCCTGAATCATGACAGCGAGAAGCGGGGTCTCGTTCCCTCTCAGGGAATCAGGGTTATATTTATAACCAAGACGTTCCCTTTCGAGGGAACTCAATAACGTTTACACTATGAGAATGTTAATACCCGCTCGCCATGCTGAAAAGTTCCTGCCTCATTAAAGGGATGGTTCAGAGTAATTTCAGCCCAGGGTCCTTTGCACCATGACCTCGAGACAAACACCCCCAGAAGCTTTTTTCCCCTTGGTGGAACATTATTAAAGTTAGAGCTTATTTAGAGATATCAGCCGAATGGCTTAGTGCAGGGGCTAATGGATCCAATGTTGTATCTGGTAAATTACCCCACTAATAATGCCCGGAATGGCACCAAACTTCTACAGTAGTACACATAGGTTATGTACTCATAAAAAGAGGCATTGGAAAGTTTCTAAGTACATCAGGAGTTTATTTAAAGAACACTTGCCTGATGGCTTATGCTACCGCTAACCCGGACGTCGAGGTCACTTCAGTGATTTGGGAAAAGCCCGTGAAAGTCTTGCGCGATCACCCCGTGTTGCTGGGTGTTAGATCTTTTTAAAGTCACTTATTTGCTTTAAAAAGTTTTTTAAAATGTCAAAGACGTCACACCCATCGTACGACAGGAGATACTGTTTTACGGCAATCCTTCAGTTACTTTGGTGCTTTCGCGCTCTGCACTTTCTTTTCTCTCGAGGCATCGACAACACAGCGGACACAGGTAAACACACAACACACCGGACACAGGTAAACACACAACACAGCGGACACAGGTAAACACACAACACAGCGGACACAGGTAAACACACAACACAGCGGACACAGGTAAACACACAACACAGCTGACATAGGTAAACACACAACACAGCTGACATAGGTAAACACACAACACAGCTGCCACAGGTAAACACAAAACACAGCTGACACAGGTAAACACACAACACTGCTGACCCACAACACAGCTGACACAGGTACACACACAACACAGCGGACACAGGTAAACACACAACACAGCGGACATAGGTAAACACACAACACAGCTGACACAGGTAAACACACAACACAGCTGACACAGGTAAACACACAACACAGCTGACACAGGTAAACACACAACACAGCTGACACAGGTAAACACACAAAACAGCTGACCCACAACACAGCTGACACAGGTAAACACACAACACAGCTGACACAGGTAAACACACAATACAGCTGACACAGGTAAACACACAACACAGCGGCCACAGGTAAACACACAACACAGCTGACACAGGTAAACAAACAACACAGCTGACACAGGTACACACACAACACAGTGGACACAGGTAAACAAACAACACAGCTGACACAGGTACACACACAATACAGCGGACACAGGTAAACACACAACACAGCTGACACACAACACAGCTGACACAGGTAAACACACAACACAGCTGACACAGGTACACACACAGGTACACGCACAACACAGCTGACACAGGTAAACACACAACACAGCCGACACAGGTAAATACACAACACAGCAGACACAGGTAAACACAACACAGCTGACACAGGTAAACACACAACACAGCTGACACAGGTAAATACACAACACAGCTGTCACAGGTAAACACAACACAGCGGACACAGGTAAACACACAACACAGCTGACACAGGTAAACACACAACACAGCTGACACAGGTAAACACACAACACAGCGAACACAGGTAAATACACAACACAGCTGTCACAGGTAAACACAACACAGCGGACACAGGTAAACACACAACACAGCTGACATAGGTAAACACACAACACAGCGAACACAGGTAAACACACAACACAGCTGACACAGGTAAACACACAACACAGCTGACACAGGTAAACACACAACACAGCTGCCACAGGTAAACACACAACACAGCGGACACAGGTAAACACACAACACAGCTGACACAGGTAAACACACAACACAGCGAACACAGGTAAACACAACACAGCTGACACATGTAAACACAAAACACAGCTGACACAGGTAAATACACAACACAGCTGTCACAGGTAAACACACAACACAGCTGACACAGGTAAACACACAACACAGCGGACACAGGTAAACACTCAACACAGCGGACACAGGTAAACACACAACACAGCTGTCACAGGTAAACACACAACACAGCTGACACAGGTAAACACACAACACAGCGGACACAGGTAAACACACAACACAGCGAACACAGGTAAACACAACACAGCTGACACATGTAAACACACAACACAGCTGACACAGGTAAATACACAACACAGCTGTCACAGGTAAACACACAACACAGCTGACACAGGTAAACACACAACACAGCTTGACACAGGTAAACACAACACAGCGGACACAGGTAAACACACAACACAGCGAACCACAGGTAAACACACAACACAGCGAACACAGGTAAACACACAACACAGCTGACACAGATAAACACAACACAGCTGACACAGATAAACACAACACAGCGGACACAGATAAACACAACACAGCGGACACAGATAAACACAACACAGCTGACACAGATAAACACAACACAGCGGACACAGATAAACACAACACAGCTGACACAGATAAACACAACACAGCGGACACAGATAAACACAACACAGCGGACACAGATAAACACAACACAGCTGACACAGATAAACACACAACACAGCTGACACAGATAAACACAACACAGCTGACACAGATAAACACAACACAGCTGACACAGATAAACACAACACAGCTGACACAGGTAAACACAACACAGCTGACACAGATAAACACAACACAGCTGACACAGATAAACACACAACACAGCTGACACAGATAAACACAACACAGCGGACACAGGTAAACACACTGGTACTACCAACAAAATATTAGTGCATTCCTGGAACTGGGCGACGTTACACTACATCCTTATGCATCGCTTTCTGCCATGACTTTTAATGGCAATGCATTTTTTCAGGATTCTTTGATGAATAGAAAGTTCAAAAGTTCAAACAACATTTATTTGAAATAGTATCTTTTGAAACATTATAAATGTTTTCACCGTCACTTTTGATCAGTGGATTGAATGGTAGTGTATCATGGTTTCCACAAACATGTTTTAGTTTAGCATTATAATTAAAATAATAGTTTTTAACATAATAAAAAAAAACGACAAAATGTTTTTTATCAAATAAATGAAGCTTTGGTGAACATAAGATACTTCTTTTAAAACATGAATATTAATATTATATTATTACTTTTGACCGGTACTAAATGCACCTCGCTAGCCTTAACTAGCTTCCATGTAAAAGCCACTGGACACAATTGTTTTGAGCCAGTCACCCGAATCACTAAGAATGATGTGACTAATGTCAGGGAAACATTTAAATGCATTCATGCATTATTCATAATCATATGCATGATGAGTTCATTTAGTTGGGAGTACAAATCCATTACAGTGTATCATGAAACAAAAGCTACTGTGTCATAGAACAATCTATGGAGGATGTTTCACACTGTACAGAGATCTATATAAAAAAGGGGGATAATCTGTGGTCCTTATAAAACACACATTTTCTCTGTCTTTTTTTTTTTTTTACTGCAGAAAAACAGAGAGAGATGTGTTGTGCAGAGCAGAAGTGTCATATGAAAGACTTTGATGCACTGAAATGATTATAGACCAGTGTAAGATATGTCTGCCAGACACCCTCAGCTGTGTGGAGGTCAGAGGTCACACAGCGCCCAGGCAAAAAGGGTCAACGCCACATCACAAGTAGTTCAAACCCTACAGCAGTTTTATTCCAACAATCCCCTCTCCCTTAATTATTTATAAAAGATCCTATTATTTCTGAACTATACAGCATAGCATTTCTATAACGCATATCAGAAATCTTATGAAGTTATGAACTTAAAGTTATGAACTTAAATTACCTAAGAATCCATTATTATGCTTAACTTATTTTCTCCAGTATTACACTGGCTGTACAATTAATTTAAAGTAAATAAGTCTTCAAACTAAAGCACTTATGCAGTTATTCCAATATTTATTTTTTCTCTGAAATGTGTCACTTTGGTTTTCAGTGACACTGAAAAGTTTTTTACACTAAATGTGCACATTTTCTGATATGAATTTATCGTTGTTTATTTATTTATTACATCACAAATAACAGCCGTTTTAACAGGGGTGTGTTTTTAATCCACTGTATTTGGATCATAAAGGAATACTTTATCCATGAAAGCAATGTCTGTCAATAAAATCATCCAATGATGATGTATTTTTATAGTCCAACCTGTAACTTCGCATCATCTCGTTTCTCTCAACAAAAACTAGTTTTTTTATTGGCTTTTGGATTATTGCAGAAAATAAGCTCTGACCAAAAGTTGATACTTAGGCCTACATGTTTTCAGTTGCAAAAGAAAATGTTAAAACTAGCTTTGTGTTCAATGTTCACTATTATTAAATTAAAATTAAAATTATTATATTTGAAATTAAATAAAAAAAATTATAAACTAAAATGTCATGAATGTACATGAGTAGTGAACAACACAGCGAAATTTAAAAAGCAAACTTAAGTTCACAACACGGCTTTATTTCGATGTGTTGTGGATTAATTTCATTGTGTTGTGAACTTATGTTTGCTTTTTAAATTCCGCTGTGTTGTTCACTACTGGAGCACTGGATGAATGATTGATTATAGCTTTGTTCTGTAAGACTTTAGAATACTGTTCCGTCATTAATGAATAACTACACAGGAACAACTGAGTAACGCACTATTAATATTCTAGTAACTACTATTAACAAGAAACTCTGATTAACAAATTAGTAAGTAATAGCGCTCTGTTAAATGTGGTAGTTCACTATTAGCTACTATTGTTCATACCTCACTGACTAAGAACTACTTTATACAGGTGCATAATTAATATTAATAATGCATAATGTATATGGTAACCCATTAGTAATGACTCAAGAGTTTCTACATCTTTCTAAAGGAACTAATAATTATTTGGATCAGTATTCTCAAGTGAAGATCATGGGAACACACTGGTAATGACGAAAGTGTTACCAAATCCATCGGAAGGAATTACTATTCAAAATCCTACAAAAATCTCAAAAGCTTACAATGACTTCAGTCAATATTAGGTAGTTATCAAGCTTTTCACTTTAGAATGATCCAAAGAATTAGTAGTTCCTTTAGAAAGATGTAGTAAAACTTGAGTTAACTTGAGTTAAAACTTGGGTTAAAACTTGGGTTAACATTACCTTTTCGTCCCCTTGGAATTATAAGGTTCTATCTGCATTCTGACTGGTTTTGAGATATTGAGCTTTAAAGTTTTTGCATTCCATTCGACCTTTTCTAAATAAAAAGTTCCAAAATGTACACAACTTAAAAAACAACATCACATAATGTAAATAAGTTGTCACAGAATAAGAATATGTGAATAACTCAATTTTGACAAAAATGTCAGATAGAACCTTATAATTCCAAGGGGACGTTTTATTATAAATGATGCATTATTCATGTTAATTATGAACCTGTATATACTAGTTCTCTGGGAGGTATTTAGCTAATATTGAACTAGCACATTCAACTGAGCGCTATTACTTACTAATTGAAATCTGAGCTGAAAAAAAATAACACAAATCACCATAGAAATAACATAAAACAGACATGTTTTGCACACAACGGTGTGATACATTTACCTTCAAATGTCTGAGCCATTAAACTGAATGTATTATTTTGCATCTACAAATAACAGCTGGTTGGTTACAGATTATGGTTATGGTTGGTTATCTGTTTCACCAATCGTCTGTTTTATGTTATTTCGATGGAGATTGTTGTTATTTTGAGCTCACTCACTTTCATCGGATGGAAAAGAACAACCAGAACATCCTGCTAAATGTCCTTTTCTGATTCAAAAGAGAGATATAAAGTCATATGGGTTTGAACCCACATTAAGGCGAGTAAAGGATGACAGACTGATAATGTCTGGCTGAACTATTCCTTTAAAAACATTTTTTGTCGATTTCTCTTTCATCTTTGATGCCCAGAGTATCCTGAAAACAGCGTAAGGAAGATCTGACGCGGGTTGGCCAGTCTGCAGGGTGATTATGAGGCAGAGAGGTCTTTTGTTATCTTGGAGGAGATATTCAGTTGTAAACAGCTTTGAAGTTATCAAGGCAGCGCAGTCAGTTGGAGAGGAGTAATTGGATAATTAATTCACTCTTGGACAGGTCAAATGGATTCTCCTCGTCTTCATCACAGTTGCTTTGCAAGGTCTGTGGGAAACATGATTGATGTGTGGCACAGGGTGATAATTAGAGAGCTTTCATCGGCCTTAACCCTCAATCCAGGGCAAATGAAGGTGAATGATGATTTGAATAAGGGACTGTGACAACAGAGGAAAGGGAAAGTGCGGAGAACAAAGCAATAAATACATGTATACACTGGCTTAAGTTCTGTTTTCAAAGTTATGCAAAGTAGTAAACTCGCTTTGATTCATGGACCTGTCATGGTCATCTGAGGCTTAAGGAAGGGTTTGTTATGCCCTCATAATGTCGTTCCAATCACGTATTTAATTATCATTCTGATGAGCTTCCAATAAGACACGGCACATTAAAACGACTGCTTGCTTGGCTCTCTGTAACTTATTGGCGTATTCACAAACAAATAATTGAAGAGTAAGAATCTTAGTTTCCGTCATGTTGTTTTAGAAGAGAAGTTTGATCTACAGTGGCACACAGCCGCAGACGAGAAGCGTTTGAGGTTTATAATGAGAATATCAAGAAAACACAATTCCCTGAATCATCAGTTCAAAGTGAAATCAATCAAAATGCCAAATGCTTTTCTTTTTAGAAAAAGTGGTTGTAGGTTTGCTTCTTTGCTAGGAGGGTTGGTATTTACAAGACTGAAATACACTAAATAAACAAATGTGGGTATTTGAGGGAGGTGTGTGGCACTAGAGCAGAGCCGGTTTGCCTTCGCCTGGCTCCTCCAGTAATGCGAAACCGCAGAATGAGGCTGGAAACGCCACACGTTCTCTGGCTGGAAGGAGTCAGGTGAGCCCAGGTAAAATAGCTGTACAAACTGCTGACGGCTGGAGGTTTAAATCTCCATTAGGGAGCATAATGCCTCCTTTCAGGGTTGATTTGATTTGACATGCTTAATGACTTGCTCATTCCTGCTTCAGTCCCCTGCCCACATCCTGAGGTGAGCGGTGACATTACCCCCCGCCATTTTAAATTATAATATAATATAAATCAGTAATAATGCCTTTCCGCTGTCAGAAGCACAAAGCTGAACAACTGTATGAAGTTCTGGAATCTGGAAGGTTTTTTTTCTTTCACATTATATACTAGCATAAATATTGATTACCTTTGTTCACATGAGTAGTCTTTTACATTTTCATCATTTAATTTTACTTTTATTTATTTCCACTATGCATTTCTCTTTAAGATGGGACATGATTTTTATTTTATTTTTTGCAATAAGTTATAACAGGGAAAAGAACAGCAGATATTGTTTGAAAAAAGAAAATAGAACACAACAATAAACAAATTAAGTTAATTTCAATTACCTTTTCCAAACTTTCTAACTAAATTTCAATGTCCCTTTCACATTAAAAAGCATTTTAGACAAGTTAATAAAATGCACAAGTGACTGTACACAAAAATAGTTTATATACTGGAAATTAATTCCATATGATAAAAGTAA
Source organism: Phoxinus dragarum (assembly GCA_033366665.1). Classification (NCBI taxonomy): domain Eukaryota; kingdom Metazoa; phylum Chordata; class Actinopteri; order Cypriniformes; family Leuciscidae; genus Phoxinus; species Phoxinus dragarum. The sequence continues at coordinate 24,049 of JARPMJ010000524.1, forward strand.
AGTAAGTAATTAGCATTATGTAGTCTATTAGTTTGCATTAACAGAAATCTAACTTATAAATGTCATAAATATCAATAATAAATACATACTATACACATTTAATTCAGAATGTATGCATTGAATGCATTATACACTAAATATTTAAAATGAATAATAGTTACATTTTTGTAAGATTTCAGGAAAAAGGTATCGCTCATATGTGTGCTTTTGTACTTAGGACATTATTTATACATTGCACTTATGCACTGAGTCAAATCTAATCCTTTAAAGCAGCTGTATTTTGTCAACCCCCATTTTGTCTTTTCTGTCAGGTGGAATCATCAACACAGTTCTGCCTTCAGCTCTAGAAGGGGCAGATAAGAATAATAATGAGAAGTCAGGAGAAACTGCTTGCTGGTTTCTGTCAAAACCAGCAGCAACCCGAACAGAAGACTGGGTTGCACTGACAGCACAGGCTGGATCAGGCTTTGCTTTCTGTAGATATGCGCACTGTATGAGAAGTTGTTTTGCCGATCCATAGTGGCCAGCATGTTTTCTACATTATATTATGTGGCGAGGGGGATTTATATAAATATTTCCCAGACAATAATCCGATCTGGCTTCATGAGATATTATCATGAAGAAGCAGAAGAACAAGCTCAGATCAGTAAGCACTTTCTATAAAACAAGGAGTCCAAAGTTATTTTTTAATGGTTTTGAAAGAAGTCTCTTATGCTCACCAAGGCTGCATATATTTGATCAAAAATAATAAAAAAAATGTCTCAGGGTTATGTAAGTAACCTGGTTCTCTGAGAAGGGAACGAGATGCTGCGTCAGTTGCTAACACTATGGGAATGCCTTCCGCGTGTGCCAGTGTCTGAAGCATGTGTAAAATAACATACCAATTCATTGGCCGAGGCTGTCATGTGACATCACTCAGTGTGTCGGTATGACTGTAAATATGCGCTTGCGATATACATTATCAACTTTAATTTGTCTGAAGGAAGATGTGCAGGTATGCCTGAAGTATGGCAACTCGACACAGCGTCTCATCCCCGTCTCAGGGAACCTGGCTACATACGTAACCCTGAGATGTTCCCTTTTCGAGGGAACTCAGCACTGTGTCCGTTTAGAAATTAACCCAACAGGGGGGCATGCAGCCATACCTGCACTTCAACATCTAGTTCTTTTGGTGGGTTAGGAAGTTGGACACCCTTAATCCATCTCTTCTACACTGTCAAAAGCCTGCTCAACACTGTTCCTCCTAGAAGGAGAATAGCAAAGGTACTACACCAAGGATATCTTTCTGTGGAGGAAACGACAGCAACTCGACCACTACAACCCCGCTACTAATCCTCGCAGACATCCAGGGGCCGAGTTGACACTCTTACCCCAGTTCTTTATTTTAATACTGGAGTTTCTCTTCTCTGGAATACCTTTACTGCCAATTCACAGGGGAAGCACATTGCTCGCTTCTGCCTTCGATGATGTGAACCAGAGGGAGCCCCAGAAAGAGTGGGTCACACATAATGACCTAGTCCAACTTTCCCTCTGTAATGCTTCTTAACCCTTAGGCTGATGGTTGCTACTTGCTTCTGGTCTGTGGAAACTCCTTGAGCTCTGGAGAGCTTGATCAATTCTTTACCGGAGACGCGAGAAGATGCTGGAGGAGAAACAGATGAAAAAGTCACTGTACTGTACAGACTGAACTCTGTCTCCTTCTTAGCAGACCTTTTTAGGGAACTCTGCTCTGCCAACACTGTCCACGTCGCTTCCCTGCATCAGGGAAGAGTGTTCACATCGCCTCCAGATAAATCAAAGGGGGTCTTTTTCTTTCTAAGGAATACCGACTCCCAAGGCTTCAGCTGCTGCCTCAGCAGGATTTCTTTAATGAGCTGCATTCCATAGAGGAGTGAACAGACATAATCGATGTCCATTCATTGTCTCTGCATCTTCTAAACTGAACAGGGCGATAAAACATAGATCCCAATAATTGGGCACTGACCTAATCAAGATCGATCTCATGGAAGGTCCACACCAGCTCCAGTTGGCAGGGGTGCATGGGTGCGTCAGGCAAGGGAATTCATAGCTCATTTCTGTTCAACATAGCCACTCATACCTCCTCATGGATCTCCAGGAGTCTAAGTCCTGATCAAACACCCGCTACGCCTATGGGAAGAACCATGTGCCTTTAGTGCCTAATTCGATCTTGATTGTACAGCACTTTGGTCAGTCCTGTGACTGTGGAAATGTGCTTTATAAATAAACAAAAATAAACAAACTTTACCAATAGGCAAAACAGGCAATAGAGTAAATCACAATCAGATGATTTTCAGCCATCCCCATTGTTTCAAACCTTCTCTTTTTTGAAACCTATTTATTTGACTTAATCCCTTAAATCTCTTCTAAAACACCCTCACTTGATGCAATCCAATTCAGGACCTCTTGGCTTCAGGTCCTCAGACCTGCAAACCGAAATGACCTCTCTAAGGTCCTGCCTAGGGCTCCTCTGGGTGCACCACCTTTGATCCCTGACTCTCTTGAGGGGGACTCCAGGCTGCCACGCTCACCTTCTGACCGTCATGCCAGGAACTGGTCCCTGGCTGTGAGTCAGAGGGAGCTAAGGGGGATGACGGACCCTAGATGCAGTGAGCAGGCTGAACTTTTGCCTCTCTAATCCTCTCGAAAACTAAATTAATGACAGTACTGAAAAGGCCAGAGAGTGACATTGTGGCATCAAGGAGAAAAGTTTTCCCTTTCTCCTTTATCTCCCCAATCAGATCAGCCATAGATGCAGCTCTGTGGCAACGTGCCAGGGTCACATGACTGCCTCTGCCAATCAATAGGCGTGTTTTTACACGTGATTCAGACACCAGCGCATAATAAAGGCGTTCCCATAGAGTCAGCAACTGACGCAGCATTGAGTTCCCTCAAATGGGAAATAATACTGCGCAAGAAACATTACTTATTATTATCAATGTTGAAAACAGTTGTGCTGCTTCATATGTTTGTGGAAACCGTGATACATTTTTTTTCAGGATTCTGTGAATAATAGAAATGATAACAGTATTTATTTGAATAGTAAAGGGACATCTATAATGACACAAAGGATTTCTGTCAAGTTTGATCAATTTAATGCATCCTTGCTAAATAAAAGTATTAATTTATTTTTAAAAAAAGAAAAGAAAGGTTGTTGTAACCCTTTCACATTTGAACGGTAGCATAGGTTGCACATTTTGGTTTGTAGTTATTGTTGCTAACTTAATAATAAATATTTCTAATAAACTATATTAGTATTATTGTTGTTATTATTAGTAGTAGTATTTGTGATAACAGGATTAAGCTTGAGGAATATATTCAGCTCTACAAATTTGTAAGAATGAATAGTTAAGAAATAGTTAAAATTATGTCACCTGTTGTTGTGCCATGCCTTTGCTTTACCATGCGAGGCTTGATAGACACAAGGCTTAATAGAGAAAGTTTAGAGAGAGGTTTGAGTGATTTATCTTAATTGACAGAAAGCTAAAATGTATGAAAATCAAAGCCAGGACTCAAACCAGAGACCTTGCAGCTGTGACGTGACAGTGTGCTGCCCACCAACCCACCATGTGTCCAACAGTAAAGCAGTAAACCAACGATCCTCATTATCCACATTTCAGATTGCTCTGGGTGTTTTTAATGCCGTTTCAATAGAGAGCAGAAGCAAAGCAATACTGAGAAACTGCTGTCTTTTTGATTTTCTTTTCACAATTGTGGCACAAAATGGTGGCAGACTAAGCATATGAATGAGCACAGCCTGTTGTTTTTGATATCTTGCGTCTGAGAACGGAGAATAGACCTGCTGCTGTTGACAATCAAACACAAGATTGAGTAAAGCAGCAAACACGAGCTGCTTTCAGGAGTGCAGAGAGGGGCGGGTGGCAGACTGCTCCTCGTCCTTGAGACGGGAAGGAAAGAAATGGGCTCTGAATCTGAAAACGCAATATTCCCGAGGAAAATAGTCAAGGACTTGCATGTGTTCAGTAGCAGAATACAGATTGAAATAGGCTGATAATAGTGAAGGAGAGGTTAGAGGAAAGGAAGGATATGGACGTTTGCAGGGAGGAGGTGTCAAACAAATAGGTCTCGACAAAAAACCCGGAGAGATTAATACCTAATGGACTGTGAAGCCAATATATGATGTTGAGCGTACAGTAGAGGCCATCGCTACCTCAAGGTCAGATTTTGGCTTTTGAATGCTCTGACATTTATGTGATGATGCCTTGAGATGCTGCCACACTGTAAGTGCTCTCCTGGGAGTTTGGAAGTCGTGATTATAACATGCCATGTGTTCAAATTGGAATAAAGTGAATTTGCAATTTCCAAAATATTTCTCCCTTTAGGGAAGTGAAGTGAAGAGAAGACAGGAAGCTTTTTAGTGCTAGTAGAACAAAATAAAGAGCAAAGAGTGGCCTCATTCATGAAACACAAGCAGGAAGAACGTAAATTGATGCGTTCAGTTCAATAGAAATGGATTTATGAATAATTTACACAGAAATCTGTCCTGCTTGTGTTTTATAAATAAGACCCAAGGTGTATAATTAATTCCTGCCCAGAGGGTCAAAGTTTGGCTGGTTAGTGCAGACAGTTAACATGCTGGTAGATGCAGATATTACATTCTTATAATGCATGGTTTTCCATTGACATCCATTCAAAATTAGCAGTAGTGACCACATATTATTATTATTTTTTAAATCAATGAGCTCTATAATACCTGGACAGAAAACACCATTAGCATTTCAGTTTATCTCAATTGCACTACTCATGCTGAATTCTGCCTTGTGGGACCATACACGTTTCTGAGCTGTAAATGCCATGTGACGAATCACTCTGGAGTCAATGCTGATTGGCTGGTGGCCACAAAACACACATATTACCAAACCCATCCCTACTATCCAGAGTTTATTCCCTCCATGCATAATTATGTCACTAAAGAATCTACTATAATAAAAAAAAAGATGTTCAATATGTACTGTATAGTCCTCAATGCACTGAACAAGCATAAATCAATTATTTGCAAAGAGATACTAGGTAAATCTCACAAAACTCTCTGACAGTTTCAAATACTGCATTTAATTGTAACACTTTACTGCAAGATAAATAAAATGTGCCTGCCAAACGCCAAACTCCAAAAGTGTACGTACATATCAGGGTCTACTGAATCAACAACCCCGAAACATGAATTATGGAAGGTGGGACTGAATGAGGATGTATCTGAGGATGAATGGAGACAAGTTTGTAAAAATTTTCAGAAACAGTCAGGTAACGTTAGCTTAAAACTACTTCAATATAAGTGGTTGATGCAGACCTATAACTCCCGTCAAACTAAATAGGTTTAATAATAATATCCCTGACACTTGCTTTAAATGCAGAGAGGCTCAGGGATCATTTGCGCATTGTGTTTGGGAGTGCAACATTATTAGAGACTTTTGGGTGAAAGTGATTAATATTACTAAGATAGTTTTATCCTTGAATATTCCTCTAGATGCAAAAATGATATTGCTACATTTACATCTAAAGAATCTTAAACTAAATCTTCAGCAGCATAGATTTATAGATTTTGCTATATTACAAGCTAAAAGAATGATAGCTCTTAGCTGGAAAAGGTCTGATCCACCAGTTATTGGAGCTTGGATTAATGCCATGGCACAGTGTATGGCCCTGGAGAAAATAACATATTTTATTAAAAACAAATGGGTGTACACGAAGAAATATGGAAGCCGTTTAATTACTACATTAACAACAATAATATTGGTCATTTATTACAGGAGGTGTAACTATGTAAAAGTGTGTTTTTTTGTTTTTGCTGGAAAATGTAACTGTTATGTGTAAAGTACAGTAATGTATATTTGGTTTGTGGGTACCGTGCAATAACTGTTTTGCAATTAGATTTGATTATTATCTGAGCTTTTTGTATATTTCTATAAGGGAGAAGAGTGTGTTCTCTTGTTGGGGTGGGGAAAATAATGATGAATTGGAAAAGTGGTTCTCCATTACCTGTCTTGTATAATCAAAAATAATAAACACAGTGTAAAAAAAAGAAAAAAAAAGTGTACCTACAAACGATTCACTGCAGTTCCCAGTTGAAATGAACAGTAAAACAGCAACAACGTTTATTCCATTTCACACAAATTATGATTAGAAGGGCAGATTATGAATTGATTAAGGCTCATTTTCTTCTGGTTCTTTGCACAATATTATGACCTCAGAGTATTTGTAATGCATGATATATAATGTAATGCATTGTGCATGACATGTTTCATTTGGTAGCTCAACTGGTACAGCATTTTAGGCAAATTTGACTTGCTAAATGTCCAAGAAGCAACGTCATATCATTTGTCAGAAATGTTGCAACAGGCACATTTTCCACAAGACCCACATCGCTGAATTCTGTTGAAACATGACTTCAGAGTTAACATTTTTAATGGATTAAACCCAGTTTTAATCTGTGGTTGAAGTGTTTTAATATGCATTAAAATTGCTCTCAATGATGGATTCTGACATTGGTTGCATCTTTTATGTTCATTAAACTACATTTATTGGCAAGGATTTACATAAACTTATGTTAATTTTCTGAATCATTTTTGTGTATCCATAAATTAAACATACGTTTAGAAATGAAAAATGTTGACTAGAAGCAGGCCATTCTTTAAAGTAAAAAGTTACACAGCTTTTTGCATTTTTTACTATTACTTATTTTTAATACAATAAGTATTTAGTACAATTAATACATATTTAGAGTAATTGTTACCCTAGATTGTGTTTTATCATTTTCCATTTGAACTGTCCTTGCAGATGACCAGTTAACAGCAGTGCAACTTTATGATCCTTTAATAAATCATTGAACACACACACACACACACACACACACACACACACACACACACACACACACACACACACACACACACACACACACACCACACACACACACCTCAATCCCCATTATCTTTCTAAGCGTGTAAATTGAAGGTCATGCTCTAGCAGAATTTTCTCATTGCTCCTATCTCTATCTGCTCTCTTTTCACAGCGATATTACAGATGCATATATATATTTTCATATATTTCTATATATACATAAAAATCCACGCTCAGTGACCGTGGGTGGTCGTCTATCTCTGGAAGTAAACAAACTCAGGGTGCCGTGCACTTGCTGGGTTGTGTAAGGGTTCTCATGAGAGAGGTGCATTTATGTGCAAATGCAAATGCTTGTGCCATTGCAAAGTCCCACTGTGATATTATTCATGGAGAACCAAATCTACAGAGGTTTCTAACTGCTGTTGCCTCTCTCTGCCTCCTGGGATATTCATGGACCTTTCAGCTGCAGAGAACCGACAAACAAAAGCTTTGTTGTATAACTCCCGCCGACATCAGAACACGTACAGCTTCACATGTCCACATCAACACCTTTATATGCACCGCTCGAGGTAGCCGTGACCATTGATAAATGCCCTGATGGAGCAATTAATAGGGATAGTTTAACCTTTAGCACTGTCTTCCCAGGGAAATCACTGTGACCTCATAACCCAGGTCATCAATACGCCGTCAATATGTCTCGCCATTTCAAGCTTTCTGCTTTCCCCATTTAGTTGGGTTTTATTAGGGAGATGTCTTTGTAAGCCCTATACTGCCCTTGTAAGACGATCGATTCTGCACACACGTTTTTCTTCAGAGGATCTGAATGTGTTCGTTTAATTAAGTTGTCGTGTAGCTCAGCAAACTGCTGAGAATGATTGAATTTGCAGTGACATTTTACACTCCTTTGACCTCCTCTGACCAGAGGCATTTCCTCAGGACATATAGCAGGCAATGGTATATCAAATGATAAGATACATTCAATAACACATTGATCGCATATAAAAAGGGTTACATTTGTTTACACTAACACTGATAGTATGTGCTCAGTGTAAGGTATATCACCAGCTAAGTGCACCAACACGTTTACAGTCAATCAGTTTGTCATAACTAGGACTAGTTTGAGTATATAAAGTACCATATACAGTCTGGATGAGTCGACATAATTTCAGAGCCAGCTTGAGTTGAAATATTTAGCATAAAATCGCATAGTGTACACATAATTTTTAGCTTTAGACAATGAATCTGTCCAGTCAGAGGATATCAAACATTTGATATTTTAAGACGATTCTAGAACACACATTGCTTTCATTTTGTCATGCAACTCTTAGAAACAACACACGTTTCTTGTTGAGTTTTTTGTCGTCAAGTTTGTTTTGCTCAAGTCAGTGTTGATTCAATGTAGTTCAAGGACAGTGTTGAAGTTGCAAATTGTAAATTATGAAACAATTTCGCTTCAGCTATAAAGCAGCTCTATAGAAGACAGGCAATGTCATCATCCAGCTCAATTCAGTTCAAGTTTTGTTCTTATCCGACGGTGTCAGTTCAGTCAAATCCATAATATTACTAAATATCTCTTTCCCCTCCGCTGTCTAGATTTTCTGTCATTATGACGCTAACCTGCGTCCCAATGTCCATATTATCCATACTAAATAGTATGTGAGATTGGAAAAAGACATTGTGTCCCAAAGCATAGTATTTTAAAAAGAGTATTCCAAAATTATAGAAGTATTACAGAAGTCCCCGGATGGTTTACTATTTGATAGATTTTCGAAGTGCAGATCCGTGCTTATTACCACAGCTAATATTGTCCATAACCCATTGCGCTTTGGAGGAGGATTCAGTTCAGAACTACAAATTAATAAAAAGTGTTAAAAACTACAAACTTGGCGGATGTGCATGACCAACTGTTAAGTAGAGAGGTTTAGATAAAGGGGTTTGAGTGATTTATTACGATTTATTATGATTAAAGGGGTGGTAAAATGCCCTTTTCACAAGATGTAAAATAAATCTCTGATGTCAGAGTGTGTATGTGAAGTTTTAGCTCAAAATACCCCACAGATATTTTTATATAGCATGTTAAAGTTGTCACTTTTTGAGGGTTTGCAAAAACACACCGTTTTGTGCCTGGCCCTTTAAATGCAAATGAGCTGCTGCAGAGGGCGGGGTTTCAAGAGCTCATGTGCAGCTGCGATTACCTCACACTAAAATGACAGAAACTGTTCTGCCTTTAATGTTAAAACAGAGTTGGACAAAGATGAAGAGACTCAAGAAGAAGTGGCAACATGTAGAAGCAACACGACGTCTCTGAATGGTTAGTTGATGAATTTATGTTGCTGATGTGGAGTTCACTATCTTCAATTAGGATAATCGGTCAAAATCGCGGGAACAAGGCTCTGTCCATATAAACTTCCCTCGTCCACTTCACGAAGTGGAACGCACTTCAAAATGGCGGCAGGGATTCCCCCGAGGGGAAATGCTTAGGGAAGTTCGCAAGTGCGTGTCTAAAAATGGACTGGAACGCAGCCGTGGACTGTGTGTTCCCGGGGGCGGGGTTTATGTACATTTTAGGGTTGGTGATGTCACTAACCCGTGAGGAATGTCGTGTAGTCCCTACCAGCCGTTTGTTGTAGTCCTTTTCTTTTAAAGCAAATATCTCCCTTTGCTTTGAACTTTGAGCGTTGTAACTTTGCAGATGTTGTTTATGCTCAAACAGCAACATTACACACTAACTAAAGTTAGAAAAGTGAAATCATACTCAACCACCCCTTTGATACTCAATATTTAACCTGATATAAAATATTGATTGAATCTTATCCGTCACATTTAATCTGCAACAACAAAGAGAACTTTCATAAAGATCTGTTTGGCCATTAACTTTTAAATGCATAATTATGCAAACATATGAGGAGAGTCTTCACATGAAAAACCCATGACTGGCAGATCAACATGCTTCTTCTTGTCTAAGACATGAGACGTGATTTATATTAAGTGCTTCAAACTGAATCATAAACTTACATGGTTTATGTCCTGCAGTCAGATATGCGTGTTGTTTAATGCATTTGAGATCTGACATCTTATGGTTGTATACTTGCCAGTAAATGTTACTAATTCACTCAGGTATTTCCATTTCACACAAAGCATCATCCTCACAGCATTTATAGATATTAAACATTTTGCTTACATGTTTTGCATCCAAATGCACTTCAAATCTCTTTACAATAGTGTGTGTTGCTGCCATTTGCAGCAATACTGGCTGGTTTCTTTTTACTATTTAAAGACTGACATAGTTTGTTCAGTAAACCACTGTTTATTAATAATAATAATAACAGTTTTTTTCCCCTCCTTTACCAAAAACATATCAAACCATTTGTGTGTACCGTTACACCCCTCCTTCTGAACATATCTTCTCAACAAGGAACAACTTAATTTGAAACGATTATTGAAATATGCATAATTAGATTTATGCCTGCAGTTTAGACTAGGGATGAATTACATTTGATAGTCAATTAACAAAACTATGCAAGTAATCAACAACGCATGCGGACAAATTAAAGAGAACAAAACCTCCCACTGCATTCAGTTACGACAGCCACCTGTTGGGGACCAATGAAGTTGTTTTTTCTTCCAATAGCCGTGGATCCCCAGCTTGCACGATGCCTTTAGCTGGGTAATTTATGGCTTATGCAGGGCAAACGGTAGCGTAGAGCTGCTGATCATTATTCATCTCAGCACAAGTTCTCAAACGCGTCCCGACAGACTGCAGATACAGACACAGGCCAGTTGCTTTTGCTGAGCTTTCAACTTAACAGTAGCAAAGCACAGAGATTAATCCTGTGAAAACAAAGATTTTTGGAAATTAAATGACAAGATGCAATTTTCCACCCCGCTGGCGCTCTGCACGGGTGCTGGAGTCAGACAGCTCAGCTGATGGCTCGCGTGTGCAAATGTGCATGTGGGATTTCACAAGAGAGGGTGAAATATGTGTTTATAACAACATACCACACAGTGTAATCTTTAATGCAAGCCCTGACTGTAATTTAGTTTTGTATATGCGTATACTGTACTTTGTTGTTTGGAGATGTGAGTGACGGTTGAGGTTGATGAAAGTTTTTCATCTAATGTTCACTTAGAGCATGATGGACTTCTCTGAACTTATTCATGACACAGGCCTCAGGCAGTGGTTCAATATACCTTTAGAAACCTTTTTAAAAAGTACCGTCCAAGCATTTTATAAATACCACATCTTATGATAAATTTATGGATATTACAAACCATGCATGCACTTAAGCCTTCGTACAAAATTGAAATAATCGGGGTTATTTTTGGACATCTAGTCACTCTGAATATGCTGAATATTGGTGTTGTACAAAGTGTGAGATTGCTGACTGCTGGTGTTTTAAAGTTGCACTAATGTAATGGTAACCCGTTTGTCGGAGTTTACATCGGAAAAGAAAAAGGGGGACAAATATATCTACTTGGATCTGAGCTCACCAAATTTGTGTAATTTCTATTTATAATAGTATTTGGAGTCCCGAGTTTGGGGTCTCACACTAGGCACTGAATCAATAAAATGACTGAAAGTTGTGTTTTTAATGTGTGTCTGCACTTGTATTAACTTAATTGTCTAGTACTAACTGGATGGATGGATAAATAATTAATTAATGAAGAAATTAATAAATAAAATATGAAATAAAATGAATCAATGAATAAAAAAAAGTAATAATGAGTAAAACACATTAATCAGTCACATTAATTGGAACTCTGTCGTCATTATATTAAGCCCGCCCGCCGACTCTATACATGATGTGATTGGCCTGACTATAAAATCAAATTTGCTGCCTCTAGGGTGCGTCTAGATTTCTAGGCTAAGTTATTCTACTTTGAAATGTGCGTTCCGTTTCGGAATGTCTGTTTTTGTTTTGATCAGTGTGACTCCGCCCACTGCCAGTTCAGCCAATGGTATTTCGCCACCACAGGTTGCCAGTTGGTGGAAAACTCAGCATATTGCAGCCATGGAAGCCAGCGAACAAACTGGGTCAGAGATCGCAGATTCTACCCGACCTAAAAAGCCTCCGCACCCATCTATGAATGGGAGCATATTAAAATGCATTATCAACTCATCATAAATCAACTCAGTGTGTAAGTCTTCTCGCACTTTTCAAAGGCACTCGTTCCTGATGCGTGTCCTCAATCTGGCAACCCGTGTGAGTGTCAAGTCTGAGCAGGAGGGGGCGGGAGAAACAACTCTCTCGCAGATATTGTGAATTTGGACTGCAGATCCCATTTCAACCGCTAGCTGTCAATCTCACATACTGCACCTTTAAGTTGCTTCTTTAAGTTGATAACTAAGTAAGTGAAAGTTGTGTTCTGTCATCAAATGTCCACGGTCCTACACCACTGAAGCAATTTTCCCGTGACGTGTCAGTTCATGTCAAGCTTGCTTTATGAAGAATGCTGAATTGTAAAGAATGTTGGTCAAAAGGAGAGTTTCTTTCTTCGAAAGTCTGCTTGATTACAATGGATCCTGGTTCTCTCCATTCTTCTCTTCCAGTCTTTAGAGGACACTTGAGTAACTATGGGGAAGGCATGTTGATTAGCCGGAAACACTCGTATCTGAACCTCCTGCATGGATCTGGTGTCTGGCTCATTCAATAATGTGTTTCTGAAAGCACTCGAACACATTATTACAGTAAGCCTCTGATCTCTTCCATCCTAATCTTGTGTAGGAAGACTTTTGACTTTAAATTTAATCATTATTCCTCTGGTTTAAACACTGACTTACTAACATAATGAATAATTCAATCATTTGTTTTATGACTTGTACTTTACATTGTAATGCTAGAGTATTGGCTTAGTCTGATTGCTATCAATAATTTGTTTTCCAATTCACTATATTTACCTTTGGCTCCTCACTGTGGCTTTGAGACATGAAGGCACAATTTTACTTTGAAACAGAATTGTGCTATAAGTACTATACAAATAAAACATTTTGACTATCTGCAATACGTCTGGTCATCTTACTCTGACGAAGATTTGCTCTCTTATGTTTGGCTGACACGTAAAGCAACTTACAACGTTTTATTTAGTTTTACATGTCTTCAGGGGTGGGTTTCCCTGAAATAGTTTACACTTAGCAGACGCTGTTATCTAAAGCAACTTGCATTGCATGGAAGATATAACAAAATTATCATCAATTCACTCAATTCCCCAATTGTTTGTTCAATTAACTTTATCAAGGAAAACACTTCCATGCAATTAGTTGAGGGCAGTTAAACAAACAAAAACTAGTTCATTTAAACAAATATTTTGTCAACCAAACTTAATAGATTTATGGTCTTGTGTTATAATAGCATGTCAAAAAGAATTACTCTTCTAAATCTTCACTATTATTGGGCAATCACTAACAAATCTTTCTCTTTACACAACAAAGTCCACCAGAACTAGACATGTCTTCTGCACAGGCCAGTTTCGACTCCAAATGAGGGTGTGATATATCCAATCTTCAAGCAGAAGGAACTGGAAAAATATTCTGAATGATATCAATCCACAATCTGACTTGAGATGCAGCCTGAATCATAACCACACCATGTTTTTCATTTGAGAACTGGCCCTCCGACTGAGCCTGGCTTCTCCTAAGGATTTGTATTGTATTTCTTCTTCTCCAATCTGTCACCGATGGAGTTTGGCTTGCTTAGTTGGGGACACTTAATATTCAGCAAAATTATTGTCTTGACTGCACTGACACTATTAGATGAGAACTGAACTGAGCTGGACGATGACATTACTGTTTTCTCCAGAGCTGCAGGAACTCATTTCATATGGATAAACTTTACAATTATTGAACTGAACTGAATTAACACTGAACTGAGCTCAGCTGAACAATGACACTGTTCTATATAGTAAGAGTTGCTTTACAACGGAATTGATAACTCTTTTCCTGTTTATCACTGTAAACTCTGTATTGTATAAAGCATTATATAAATAAATGAATCCTGATTATTGTACATATTTAATTCAGAAAAGTTAACTGAGGTTCTGCTTGAACACTGAAAAATGTTGGTGTATTATTTACTTTGAAACGATTTCCCCTTAGAAATTACTAGTAAATTTCATGAATAATCACAAAGAAATGGCAAGAATTAAACATGCAATTTAAGTACAAAATGTCCAACTTCAAATAAATGTAGATTAGAAGATTTGCATTTTACAAACATTCAAAGTCAATCCAATGAAACAATAGTAACATGCATAAAGAGAGAAGATTGCATATAAGTGAAAAAGAAACCCCTCCGGTCAACAAAAGAAAAAGACCAGTTTTTTTTTAACAACCTATCTATTGACTTTAAAGGTTAATGTGGCAATAAACGTAAAGGCCATTGCTTTTCTCAAGAGCACCCTGAATAAACTCTGAAATGGGGATTGTACAAAGTGAAATCACTTTTTGGTTCCTCCACGTACACAGTGAGTTGCTGGTCTGATCCATATCTGAAGTAATGACCCCTTCGCTTCTCTCGGCACCTACCCCCCAGGAAGGTCCTGCTATTGTGGCAATGTGTTATTGACTCGTCTAAGAAAATCAGCAAACACAGAGTAATTGGTGGAGCTGGTGGTTCCCCTCAAGCGCCCTCCTCCTCTGACAAGCTAAACATAAATAAAAGAGGAGGAAAGTGATGAGAGGGGCCTGGAGCCACACCAGATGAGGAAACGCCACAAAGGCGGGCAATGACACACATATCAGCGCAGCCCCTGCAAGGTAAACAATGACTCCAAATTATGAGCTGAAGTTTTAATTAAGACGAGGCTCTACTAATTACAGCCCCTGACAGCGATGATTGAGTCTGAGATCCCATGTTCTGATTAGTCAGAGCTGTCGGAAACTCTTACTGCTGGGGCTGGAGACGATGATAAAATTACCTGGCCTTTCTCAGCGGGAGCACTGCTCATCATCCTCAACTTCAGGCTCCCGACGCTGCTGTGAAGATGACACAACGAACTGTGGACAGAGGAAGTGATGTGGAGCTGATCTTATTCTTAATCAGAAATATCCCGTGTGTGAAAGAAAAAGAGAGGAAAGAAAAGTAAATAAAGGTTAAGGGTGCAATATGTATAATTAATTGAGCCAGAACATATTATAATCATTTTTAAATTAAAGTACCCTATAGCCCTCTTAAGCATTCGGATGTCCACCCGGCATGAATATGAATGATTTCAGGGTATTATTATGATTATTATCTGGCTCAGTAAGTACATGATGAAAGTGAAATTGGTTTTAACCTGATTGGCGGGTCAAACTTAATTCTCGGGGAGTCAGAGTGCAAACGTTTATTTTTATTTTTATTAGTCTGTTCTGAAATAAAGCTGTTTACAAGTTACAAGGCTTCTACGATGACTAATTCCTGAGTTCTCTCACGGTGATGGCATATATTTCAGTTTGAAAGGATCACAGTGTGATTGAAATATTCTCATTATTTAGTTTGAGGGAGATAAGTAAGTAAATAAACAAGATATCTCCATTTCAAGCCATTGGTATCTGTGTATTTTATATTATACTTGTTGGGAGTCCGCTAGAGTGATTCAGACTGTATTCTTGGGCTGCATTCGCCATCAGGCACCAGATCTCGACTGAGGAGAAGGTCTGGGTGAATCAGAGATGAGTTGCAGTCATGCAAGACTCGGGCGGCTCAATTAGCTTGGCTCAGGCTGGCATCCTTCCTCCCACAAAGGAGACAAAATTCATGATGTGGTCAGGCTTACAGAAGCGCCAGATATGCCCCTACATGAGCTGTAACTATTGCCACAGAGCCTGGCTTGTGGACCATGGACGTGGGAGCTGTCAAAGATTTACCTGTACCTCTACTCATTCACAGTCATTCGACCATGGTGAAATTATGCAGCCTCCTGCCAAATGACATGGCCGCCACATTCCACGAAGGCCTTGCATGCCCAGCTATTCTTATGAATCATGAATTACGTAATCACATGGTCCCTAATATTTCAGCCTGGCATATTACTGTACATGCCCTAAAACATACCAATAAGGCGTTATGACACATGAAGGCATAGTATGCTGCAATTTTTTCAGTTAAGTTTATTAAAAAGACTGTTTTGGGTGAGAAGGGAGCAAGATACCAAAGTAATTTATCTTTCTGCACATTTTGACATTGCAGTCTATAGGTGGCAATGGGAAATGTAATCAAATTTGAAAACCAACATGATATGTACTGTATATATATATAAATAATGAATACAAGCAAACGTATTTAAAACTTTCTCATTTTCACTTAGTTTAAGTACTAATTAAGCTAAAAATAAAAAACTGAAACTTAAAGACACTATTAGAACGACAAAAACAACAAATTGACTAAAACTTAGGTAACATTTTAATGAAAACATAATATATACAAAAGATTAACAAAAATATAATAGTATATCAACAATACAAACAAACAAAAAACCCAACATGCTCTAACTTAAAATGATGGCTATTCTAGTGAAATGTCATCATCATAGAGCAAACAATCGATTTGGATGTAGCACTGGGCTGTACTTGCGAACTTTTTCCAAACAAATGAATAAGGCCTGAATTTTATTTGTGCATACAAAGAAAATCAACTAATTTTAAGGTAAGACATTTTTTTTCCACTCATTTACCAAGAAAGCAGACACATTTTGCCGTCATGTCACCAGGAAAACATTAGTCAATACTCAGTACTCAACTGCTGATAGACACTACAGGACTCAAGAGGACCACTACCGTAAAATACGATTGACAGTTAGCATACAGTTAGGATTGCGGTATTGGTTATGTTCGGGGCAATAACTCCCTGTGCATCCATTCAGCCTAGCATAGGTAAGAGCAGCAATAACCCCCCTTGGGGTAAACAGAACAGAACCAACATGAATGTATTGCAGATATCATTTATTCAAGATTTTAAAGTAAAACATAATTTGAGAATTTATTCTGATTGAAGGGGAATCAGAATGTCATCCTGACTGGACAGGAGGAGCTGGGGAGGGAGGAGGGTAATCCGCTCCTGAGAAACACGATAGCTGCTGATAATACTGATGATCTTATATATGTATACAGTGATAGGCGTCGTATTCCTCTATAATTCAATTCAATTCATTACATTTATATAGCGCCTTTCTGGACACTCAAAGCGCTTTACATAGAAGGGGGAAATCTCCTCAACCACCACCAATGTGCAGCATCCACCTGGATGATGCGACGGCAGCCATATTGCGCCAGAACGCCCACCACACACCAGCTTACTGGTGGAGAGGAGACAGTGATGAAGCCAATCAGTGTATGGGGATGATTAGGAGGCCATGATGGACAGAGGCCACTGGGCAATTTTGGCCAGGATGCCGGGGTTACACCCCTACTCTTTCGAAAGACATCCTGGGATTTTTAATGACCACAGAGAGTCAGGACCTCGGTTTAACGTCTTATCCGACGGCGCTCTTTGTCAGTATAGTGTCCCCGTCACTACACTGGGGCGTTAGGACCCGCACAGAACACAGGGTGAGCGCCCCCTGCTGGCCTCACTAACACCTCTTCCAGCAGCAACCTGGTTTTCTCAGGAGGTCTCCCATCCAAGTACTAACCAGGCTCAGCCCCGCTTAGCTTCAGTGGGAAACCAGTCTTGGGCTACAGGGTGATATGGCTGCTGCTATAAAAGTGGATCAGCTGAGAGTCACTGATCTACAAATCTACAAAGCTTTCTTTTGTTCATCATATTAGATCAAAAGCAACCAGTCCTTGTTGATCCAGTAATTGGTTTGAGGTCTCCAAATGGAAATGTTTTGCCATTTTGCTATTCACAACACTGTGTTCCTTTTTTTGCAAACAGAACATCCCAAATTCTTGTTACAGTCAGATATTGATAGGCTACATGTCTAAATTATTTTCTATATAGAACATTTCTATATATAATTTTAAATATAACTTATCTTATAGAATACATTTTTAAATCTTAATTTGACTGTTTTTAATGCATTTTCTCAAATTGCATTTAAACTTTATAATTCTTTACATTTAGACAAGCTATATAATTTCTTGAAAATACATCATCGCCTCAATGTCACATGAAATGTGTGTTCTAGTCCACATGGCAGACTAGAACAGTGATATAACCACAAATTCAATGCTATTTCAAATAAGAAAGCATAAAAGCATTAGCAAAATTATGGTAATTATTGTGAATGAGAAGTCCATATCAAAAGAACTCTACATGTGCAAGGATACTGGATTTGAGATGATGTAGCCTACCTATCTGCAGTCTATAAATGATGATGAAACAGTGTAAATTTTCTAAAATCTCTGTAAAATGTCATTAATTTACTTAAATTATTTTCACATTAAAATATTAGTGTGTCATAAGTAACCCTGTTCAGTTCCTCATTAAAAAAAAAATGCATTGCATCTTAAAAGTAGAGGGAAGCCTGCAGAAATGCCATGTGTGAATTTGAGATTCATTTGAGCATTTGACTATTTGAGCAGATGATCCATATTCTGGAAGGTTTGCGACATGTCCTTAAGTCAAGGCTATGTTCAAATGGACTAAATGTCAAGAACATTTTAAATACCTAAAATAAAAATATAGAAAGTGCATACAACAAAAGAACCGACCGACTCTGTTCAGTGTTTGTACTGCTAGTAGCTGAATGCTGTGAAAGGCTTCTATGCTTCTTCATATCAGAGAATGCTTTCTGATGACAGACCAGGAGAACAATGTCCAGTGAGAGGTGAGGACTCATTCACAGAGTGTTAAATGGGTTTATGTTACTAAAAGTCTCTGTAAATCAGATTTAACGACAGATCTTATCTTCTGTATAGTGATATTATTCAGAATGTAACAGATTATTGAAAAAGAAGACTTGGTTTTTTAGCACCATTATTTATTTTTTTTGACAAAAATGGTCTATTGTGGACAATTGCAGTCAAAAGTAGAGGTCATAGAGACCACCTTAACTCAGACAAGGCAATCGGTCAGAAGTAAGCCTACATGACAATAATAATAAAAAAAGTTGTCATGTAGGTGTGGCAGGTCAATTAAATTTATCCTGCCTGCAGGTGGCTGATTGATTAATTTGAGCTTGTCCTATCAGTGAACTGTAGTAGCGCATATAAACCAGCTGGTTAGAGTGTTTAGTGTCACGAGGCACCGCCCCTTCCCGTGTCGTCATTTTCCGTCGTCATTCAGGTATGTTGGATGTTGTAAGCTGGTCGATCAATGGCATACTGTAGCTAACATTAGCTTATTTCCAGGGCGACATGCAAGTTATCACGGCTGGCATTCGGCTGAGGTTGTAGCCTACCCTG
The DNA here is from genome assembly GCA_033366665.1 of Phoxinus dragarum. Lineage (NCBI taxonomy): Eukaryota > Metazoa > Chordata > Actinopteri > Cypriniformes > Leuciscidae > Phoxinus > Phoxinus dragarum. The sequence continues at coordinate 43,250 of JARPMJ010000524.1, forward strand.
GATGGTCAAAGCATGGGTGTTGATGCTTCCCGCCAGTAATGTTTAGTTATCGCCGATGTGCATGCTTGCTGTCCATCTGATTGACGAGATGAGTTTTCAGCCCACATGCGTGTTTGTTGCCTGACTGAGTTGGTTCCCAGAGATCGCACTTATAAGGTATGTTTTAAATGTTTGCCTTTGTATTAAATGGCGTTCTGTTGAGAGAAACTCGATTTTATTAATTGTTAGCAGTTAAATCATAGAGTTTCTGAATGTTTATTTAACTTAATAGATGTAATAAGGACCGATTGGTCGTGTCTGCACCACCGATTAGTTTCCGTGCTGTTGACTGCGTGGGACTACTTCCGGAGGCGTTGCTGCTTTGCTGCGTTGCTGCGTTGCTGCTTTGCTGCGTTGCTGCGTTGCTGCTTTGCTGCGTTGCTGCTTTGCTGCGTTGCTGCTTTGCTGCGTTGCTGCTTTGCTGCTTTTGTTTTTGTTTTGCTCCATTTGTTCTGCTGTGGACAAAGGACTGAAATCGCTGTCCTTTGTGTTAATTTTAGTGTGTGTGCAGCCCTGTGAGCCCTTTATTTCAGGGATGTTTCTGTGTCTTGTGTGACACCAGGAAAGTTTCCTTTTTCATTTGTATTAGTTTTTATTTTGTATTTTGACTCAGAATGTAACATGGTAAACTTAAAACTGTGAATATCTCTACTTCAATTTCTGTCTCTTGGAGTGACAATTCTGAGTGTGATTCAACAGTGACAATCCTGAGTGTGTTTCAACAGTGACAATCCTGAGTGTGTTTCAACAGTGACAATCCTGAGTGTGTTTCAACAGTGACCTTTCTGTTCCAGGAGCTGAGTGCACAAAGCAGGGGCGGATTGTTGGTGGTGTTCTCCCTCACGAGTGTTGTGTGCTGAGTGTTGTGAGTGTGTGTACTGGTGTGAGTGTATATGCACAGGTGTACACCAAAAGGTGACTTGTTGTGGAGGCCTTACGTGCCCTTATCCACTGCTCTGCCTCGGCTCCTGTCCCGCTGACTCAGGTCGCTCCATGTGTGTTTGTTGAACCACAAAATTGTCTACATTGAGTACTGTTGATGTATGTGCATTTTTATATTGATTATTTATCTATAATAAAACAAATTTTATATTTTTGTACCCACGTCTTCTGCCGTCTTACTGTGGACGAACCTGTGTTTCCTTAAATAACAAACTATATTTTATTGTCCCTGGCAAGATTCCAGGGTGGCGTAGTCGTTAGCAGAGATCATTTATGCTTAAAACCATTCCACCTATGCTCGTGCCGCTACATTCTGGCGTAGTCGGCAGGGTTCCACAGTTGCCAGGTGGAGACGTGGGTAATCATATTGGTTTATATTTGGTGTTTTGTGTTCTCTTGTGTTTTTTTTTTAAAGCAAAGCAGCAGCGTCTGTCTGGATTGTGGAGAACTTTCCCTTTTACCCGGGATCTCCTGTCGGTGGTGGTAAGTGTCGGTTACTCTGGGAACTTGGGGCTCAGTTAAGGCGGCAGACAAGAAGAGGCTGCGTTAAAGAAAATGCCTGGGCGTTACCCGGTTGTAGGGTTGTCAGGTCCCCATCTTGTCAAATGGTTGGGTGGATTTTAATTTCGTGTTGACCGACAGTAGCTGAATGGTATCTACTGTTACAGAGTGTAATTGTAAAGTTTGTCGAGCTCATGCTCGTTTAGGGAGTGACCAGTTTGAGTCTTAAAAATATGGCCCGCTGAGGGTTGTCCTTTTTTGTTACTTGTTTCATGTTAGAGGACTCGTGTTTCACTTGTTTCTCGTCATTTAGCCGTCATGTTTGAGGACTCGTGTATCACTTGTTCCTCGTCATTTAGCCGTCATGTTAGAGGACTCGTGTATCACTTGTTTCTCGTCATTTAGCCGCCATGTTTGAGGACTCGTGTATCACTTGTTTCTCGTCATTTAGCCGCCATGTTTGAGGACTCGTGTATCACTTGTTTCTCGTCATTTAGCCGTCGTGTTTGAGGACTCGTGTATCACTTGTTTCTCATCATTTAGCTGTCACGTTAAGAGGACTCGTGTATCACTTGTTTCTCGTCTTTTAGCCGTCACGGTAAGAGGACTCGTGTATCACTTGTTTCTCGTCGAGTAGCCGTCGTGTTTGAGGACTCGTGTATCACTTGTTTCTCGTCATTTAGCCGTCATGTTTGAGGACTCGTGTATCACTTGTTTCTCGTCATTTAGCCGTCATGGTAAGAGGTCTTGTGCATCACTTGTTTCTCGTCAATTAGCCGTCATGTTTGAGGACTCGTGTATCACTTGTTTCTCGTCATTTAGCCGTCATGGTAAGAGGTCTTGTGCATCACTTGTTTCTCGTCAATTAGCCGTCATGGTAAGAGGAATTGTGCATCACTTGTTTCTCGTCGAGTAGCCGTAAAGGCAGAGGACCTGTAACAAGTGCCTTACTCGTGTTTTAATCATGTTGGAGGACTTGTGTATCGCTTGTTCTCGTAAATGGTTTAGGTGCGTGACTTCTGTGTCTAATGTTGTTCTGCCCTCTTTAGGCCCTGGAAGTGAGTAGCAAGAGTTGCTTATCGTCAGGGCGACGATACAAAAGGGAGGGGTAGATTGTGGCAGGTCAATTAAATTTATCCTGCCTGCAGGTGGCTGATTGATTAATTTGAGCTTGTCCTATCAGTGAACTGTAGTAGCGCATATAAACCAGCTGGTTAGAGTGTTTAGTGACACGAGGCACCGCCCCTTCCCGTGTCGTCATTTTCCGTCGTCATTCAGGTATGTTGGATGTTGTAAGCTGGTCGATCAATGGCATACTGTAGCTAACATTAGCTTATTTCCAGGGCGACATGCAAGTTATCACGGCTGGCATTCGGCTGAGGTTGTAGCCTACCCTGGATGGTCAAAGCATGGGTGTTGATGCTTCCCGCCAGTAATGTTTAGTTATCGCCGATGTGCATGCTTGCTGTCCATCTGATTGACGAGATGAGTTTTCAGCCCACATGCGTGTTTGTTGCCTGACTGAGTTGGTTCCCAGAGATCGCACTTATAAGGTATGTTTTAAATGTTTGCCTTTGTATTAAATGGCGTTCTGTTGAGAGAAACTCGATTTTATTAATTGTTAGCAGTTAAATCATAGAGTTTCTGAATGTTTATTTAACTTAATAGATGTAATAAGGACCGATTGGTCGTGTCTGCACCACCGATTAGTTTCCGTGCTGTTGACTGCGTGGGACTACTTCCGGAGGCGTTGCTGCGTTGCTGCTTTGCTGCGTTGCTGCTTTGCTGCGTTGCTGCGTTGCTGCTTTGCTGCGTTGCTGCTTTGCTGCGTTGCTGCTTTGCTGCTTTTGTTTTTGTTTTGCTCCATTTGTTCTGCTGTGGACAAAGGACTGAAATCGCTGTCCTTTGTGTTAATTTTAGTGTGTGTGCAGCCCTGTGAGCCCTTTATTTCAGGGATGTTTCTGTGTCTTGTGTGACACCAGGAAAGTTTCCTTTTTCATTTGTATTAGTTTTTATTTTGTATTTTGACTCAGAATGTAACATGGTAAACTTAAAACTGTGAATATCTCTACTTCAATTTCTGTCTCTTGGAGTGACAATTCTGAGTGTGTTTCAACAGTGACAATCCTGAGTGTGTTTCAACAGTGACAATCCTGAGTGTGTTTCAACAGTGACAATCCTGAGTGTGTTTCAACAGTGACAATCCTGAGTGTGTTTCAACAGTGACAATCCTGAGTGTGTTTCAACAGTGACAATTCTGAGTGTGATTCAACAGTGACAATTCTGAGTGTGATTCAACAGTGACAATTCTGAGTGTGTTTCAACAGTGACCTTTCTGTTCCAGGAGCTGAGTGCACAAAGCAGGGGCGGATTGTTGGTGGTGGTCTCCCTCACGAGTGTTGTGTGCTGAGTGTTGTGAGTGTGTGTACTGGTGTGAGTGTATATGCACAGGTGTACACCAAAAGGTGACTTGTTGTGGAGGCCTTACGTGCCCTTATCCACTGCTCTGCCTCGGCTCCTGTCCCGCTGACTCAGGTCGCTCCATGTGTGTTTGTTGAACCACAAAATTGTCTACATTGAGTACTGTTGATGTATGTGCATTTTTATATTGATTATTTATCTATAATAAAACAAATTTTATATTTTTGTACCCACGTCTTCTGCCGTCTTACTGTGGACGAACCTGTTTCCTTAAATAACAAACTATATTTTATTGTCCCTGGCAAGATTCCAGGGTGGCGTAGTCGTTAGCAGAGATCATTTATGCTTAAAACCATTCCACCTATGCTCGTGCCGCTACATTCTGGCGTAGTCGGCAGGGTTCCACAGTTGCCAGGTGGAGACGTGGGTAATCATATTGGTTTATATTTGGTGTTTTGTGTTCTCTTGTGTTTTTTTTTTTAAAGCAAAGCAGCAGCGTCTGTCTGGATTGTGGAGAACTTTCCCTTTTACCCGGGATCTCCTGTCGGTGGTGGTAAGTGTCGGTTACTCTGGGAACTTGGGGCTCAGTTAAGGCGGCAGACAAGAAGAGGCTGCGTTAAAGAAAATGCCTGGGCGTTACCCGGTTGTAGGGTTGTCAGGTCCCCATCTTGTCAAATGGTTGGGTGGATTTTAATTTCGTGTTGACCGACAGTAGCTGAATGGTATCTACTGTTACAGAGTGTAATTGTAAAGTTTGTCGAGCTCATGCACGTTTATGGAGTGACCAGTTTGAGTCTTAAAAATATGGCCCGCTGAGGGTTGTCCTTTTTTGTTACTTGTTTCATGTTAGAGGACTCGTGTATCACTTGTTTCTCGTCATTTAGCCGTCATGTTTGAGGACTCGTGTATCACTTGTTCCTCGTCATTTAGCCGTCATGTTAGAGGACTCGTGTATCACTTGTTTCTCGTCATTTAGCCGCCATGTTTGAGGACTCGTGTATCACTTGTTTCTCGTCATTTAGCCGCCATGTTTGAGGACTCGTGTATCACTTGTTTCTCGTCATTTAGCCGTCATGTTAGAGGACTCGTGTATCACTTGTTTCTCGTCATTTAGCTGTCACGTTAAGAGGACTCGTGTATCACTTGTTTCTCGTCGAGTAGCCGTCGTGTTTGAGGACTCGTGTATCACTTGTTTCTCGTCATTTAGCCGTCATGTTTGAGGACTCGTGTATCACTTGTTTCTCGTCATTTAGCCGTCATGGTAAGAGGTCTTGTGCATCACTTGTTTCTCGTCAATTAGCCGTCATGGTAAGAGGAATTGTGCATCACTTGTTTCTCGTCGAGTAGCCGTAAAGGCAGAGGACCTGTAACAAGTGCCTTACTCGTGTTTTAATCATGTTGGAGGACTTGTGTATCGCTTGTTCTCGTAAATGGTTTAGGTGCGTGACTTCTGTGTCTAATGTTGTTCTGCCCTCTTTAGGCCCTGGAAGTGAGTAGCAAGAGTTGCTTATCTTCAGGGCGACGATACAAAAGGGAGGGGTATATTGTGGCAGGTCAATTAAATGTATCCTGCCTGCAGGTGGCTGATTGATTAATTTGAGCTTGTCCTATCAGTGAACTGTAGTAGCGCATATAAACCAGCTGGTTAGAGTGTTTAGTGACACGAGGCACCGCCCCTTCCCGTGTCGTCATTTTCCGTCGTCATTCAGGTATGTTGGATGTTGTAAGCTGGTCGATCAATGGCATACTGTAGCTAACATTAGCTTATTTCCAGGGCGACATGCAAGTTATCACGGCTGGCATTCGGCTGAGGTTGTAGCCTACCCTGGATGGTCAAAGCATGGGTGTTGATGCTTCCCGCCAGTAATGTTTAGTTATCGCCGATGTGCATGCTTGCTGTCCATCTGATTGACGAGATGAGTTTTCAGCCCACATGCGTGTTTGTTGCCTGACTGAGTTGGTTCCCAGAGATCGCACTTATAAGGTATGTTTTAAATGTTTGCCTTTGTATTAAATGGCGTTCTGTTGAGAGAAACTCGATTTTATTAATTGTTAGCAGTTAAATCATAGAGTTTCTGAATGTTTATTTAACTTAATAGATGTAATAAGGACCGATTGGTCGTGTCTGCACCACCGATTAGTTTCCGTGCTGTTGACTGCGTGGGACTACTTCCGGAGGCGTTGCTGCTTTGCTGCGTTGCTGCTTTGCTGCGTTGCTGCTTTGCTGCGTTGCTGCTTTGCTGCTTTGCTGCTTTGCTGCTTTTGTTTTTGTTTTGCTCCATTTGTTCTGCTGTGGACAAAGGACTGAAATCGCTGTCCTTTGTGTTAATTTTAGTGTGTGTGCAGCCCTGTGAGCCCTTTATTTCAGGGATGTTTCTGTGTCTTGTGTGACACCAGGAAAGTTTCCTTTTTCATTTGTATTAGTTTTTATTTTGTATTTTGACTCAGAATGTAACATGGTAAACTTAAAACTGTGAATATCTCTACTTCAATTTCTGTCTCTTGGAGTGACAATTCTGAGTGTGTTTCAACAGTGACAATCCTGAGTGTGTTTCAACAGTGACAATTCTGAGTGTGTTTCAACAGTGACAATTCTGAGTGTGATTCAACAGTGACAATTCTGAGTGTGATTCAACAGTGACAATTCTGAGTGTGTTTCAACAGTGACCTTTCTGTTCCAGGAGCTGAGTGCACAAAGCAGGGGCGGATTGTTGGTGGTGGTCTCCCTCACGAGTGTTGTGTGCTGAGTGTTGTGAGTGTGTGTACTGGTGTGAGTGTATATGCACAGGTGTACACCAAAAGGTGACTTGTTGTGGAGGCCTTACGTGCCCTTATCCACTGCTCTGCCTCGGCTCCTGTCCCGCTGACTCAGGTCGCTCCATGTGTGTTTGTTGAACCACAAAATTGTCTACATTGAGTACTGTTGATGTATGTGCATTTTTATATTGATTATTTATCTATAATAAAACAAATTTTATATTTTTGTACCCACGTCTTCTGCCGTCTTACTGTGGACGAACCTGTGTTTCCTTAAATAACAAACTATATTTTATTGTCCCTGGCAAGATTCCAGGGTGGCGTAGTCGTTAGCAGAGATCATTTATGCTTAAAACCATTCCACCTATGCTCGTGCCGCTACATAGGCATATTATATTATATACTTATGTGCCATTAACATGCAATAAAAGCAGCAACTCAATGCATTTAGGCAAGTAGACATGATCAAGACAATCTGCTAAAGTTCAAACTGAGCATCAGCATGGGGAAGAAAGGTGATTCATGTGACTTTGAACATGTCATGGTTGTTGGTGCCAGACGGGCTGGTCTGAGTATTACAGAAACTGCTGATCTACTGGGATTTTCAGTCACAACTATCTCTAGGGTTTACAGAGAATGGTCAGAAAAAGAGAAAATGTCCAGTGAGTGGTAGTTTCTGTGGGCGAAAATACCAGACTGGAAATGCCAGACTGGTTTGAGCTGATAGAAAGGCAACAGTAACTCAAATAAGCTCTCGTTACAACTGAGGTCTGCAGAAGAGCATCTATGAACACACAACACATCCAACCGTGAAGCAGAAGAGCTCCAGCAGCAGAAGACACACACCGGTGCTACTACTGTCAGATAAGAACAGAAAACTGAAGCTACAATTCACACAAGCTCACTAAAACTGGACAATAGGAGATTGGAAAAACGTTGCCTGATCTGAAGGGTCTCAATTACTGCTGCAAATTCAGATGGTCGAGTCAGAATTTGGCATAAACAACATGAAAGCATGTTTCCATCCTGCCTTGTATCAGCGGTTCAGGCTATAATGGTGTTGAGGATATTTTCTGGGCACACTTTGGGCCCCTTACCAGTTAAGCATTGTTTTAATGCCATAGCCTACCTGAGTAGTGTTGCTGACCATGTCTGTCCCTTTATGATCTTCTGGTGGCTACTTCCAGCAGGATAACGCTCATGCCACAAAGTTCAAATCATCTCAAACTGGTTTCTCGAACATGTCAATGAGTTCACTTTACTCCAATGCCCTAGCCTGGCAAGCCAGACTTAAATCAAGATGTTTAGTCTGGCAACTCTCCATAGACGCGGCTGAATCCGAGGCGCGGGATAAACGGTTGTCACTCAAAATCTCTCTGCACGCAATAGGATAGCGCTACAACCAACCAGAGCAACGAAGAAGGTGACGTAGTCAGAGCGGCAAAGATCCGGTCCAGCACTTCTTCCTTTTTTAAGAATGACTTAAGTGCCGTTCTTTGCTCTTTTCTTAAAGAAAAACTTAACTCCAAGTCCTCCAGAGTCGCGGCAAAAGCCGATTCGAAAGACCGCTGTTCTCCATCCGCAGCCGCCATTCTTTGTTTTCAAGTGGCAACCAACTCTGTCGTCATATGTTAAGCCCGCCCCCGCCTACTCTATACACGACGTGATTGGCCTGACCCAATTTAGGTTTTTGCAGGTAGAAGGTCTATGGAGAGTTGCTAGACTGCCCTGGCTGCAAAATACATTTTGCTGCCGCTAGGGTGCGTCTAGATTTCTAGGCTACCAATGTCCTCCACAGTCACCAGATCTCAGTCCAGTAGAGCAGCTTTGGGATGTGCTGAAATGGGAGATTCACATCATGGATGAGCAGCCGACAAATCTGCAGTAACTGTGTGATGCTTTCATGACAATATGGACCAACATTTCTGAGAAATGTTTCCAGAAACTTGTAAAATCTATTTGAGTGTATAAGCTGTTATGGGGAAGATTTTGCAGGATCCTGCAGACATTTGTGGATTGTTGTGGAATACATTTATTCATGCATGCACCAGAAAATGATTTGCCTTGATAGTTGCCAAATTGTCACCACTACCACTGAAACTCTGCGGAATTGTACATTTTTTTTCAGACAGTCAAACAGCTGAAGACAATTTTCCTGACAGTCAACAGGACATTTCTATGAGTCCCAGTGTAACGGGTCCCTGGCATTGATAAGCAAGATGAAGGGTATTTCTGACAGGTGCTTTTCAGTTTCTTTACTTCAAAACCTTGATGTAATGAAATCTTTTTGTGAATGCATTGTGCATCTTTTGGTTATTGATGAACATATTTAAGAAACATTGTACATTGTGAAACAATGTAAATAATATCAAAAGAATAAAACCAAATCTTAAAAATAGCAGAAAATATGCAATCTAAAAAAAATCACAAAAAGTGTCAAAAAAACAAACCAACAAAAATCACATGTGGTTATGTGACTGAATAAATAATATTAGATCAAACAACATGAAAGCTATGAGAGCTAAATCAAAAAAAAAATTGCAACAAATATGCATACATCTCAATAATGTAACCATTTGCGGGTCAGTAAACACGACACTAGATTACTAGACTATAATTATTTTTTAATTAATCCAATAAATTAAATTTGATGAATTTATCCAATAAATATACCAATTTTATTCCCTGTATTTTATTGAATAAACATCTAAACTCATTGAATGCAAGTTGTTGTCTGATGTAACACTAGAAAAATTAGATCTTTATAATGTTGTATATTTATTGCTGTTATATATTATTATTATTTTTTTATTTTTTTTTAAGTTGACAGCTACGAAAGCATTACAAATTCGCAGCCCTTTATTATTGTAATTTATAAAGTATATTTGAGTCAGTCATCAGTTTTTTCCAAGTAATACAGTTGCAGTATTGAATTGTATTGTTTTGTAAAAAAGTTAAATGAAGAAAAATTTGAAGACAATTTACTAATGACATGGCAAATTTCAAGGTGACAATCAAAATATAGTTATTCCATGAAAGAAAATCATCTAGCCTGTGGTCAGAAAACAAGTCTAAATTCAGTCTCTTGCTGTAGGAAAATGTTGCAAGTTCTTTTTAAATCATGGCCATTTTTTACAGTGTAGTTATTTTCTAACAAAGTCATTAAAATAATGATATAAAGTTTATTGCTGTTTCTTTTCTTGAAAAATTGGGAAAGGGTCCTGTGTTTTCTGAATCCACCGCTGGCATTTCTTCACAATGTCACTTCTTCACAGAAGGTAAACACATTCCCAGATCTAATCATCAACTGAGCCTGTGGCAATCAGGTGTGTGTTTATTTGTGTGTGTGTGTGTGTGTGTGTGTGTGTGTGTGTGTGTGTGTGTGTGTGTGTGTGTGTCCTCCAGAGCTGATAACCTCCTAGAACCTCCATTAACCAAGAAGAGCCGAATGTTTTATCAGCTCATACTGACAACATTCTTTTTTTCTTCCCTCATTTACTCATGCAGTCAAGAGTATGTTCTTTAACCTGATGTCAATACCGCTTCAAAACACAAACTGCTCTTTAACAACACACATTAACTTGTCAAACTTTTCAACCCTAACTTCAATGAAACAGTTACAGCAGTAGACGGGCCGTGAGACCCAACCATCAAATAAAGTTGCTCCCCTTAGGAACAGTCTCTCATAAAACAGAAATGAGAGCCATATGCAATGAGTGACATTTAGAAAAATGATCAATACTTAGAAAAGCAGTGGTATTACCATATCATTTATAGCACCAAGATTTATCTTAGCCCCAGGCCAAGATACGATTAAGAGAGCAGAAGGCTTTTGGGACAGCTTAGCTTGTAAAACATCAGCCCATAATTGGCATAGCATAATGTGGCGCTTAGCATTAAAGACACATGTTTCTTTCTGTTATGGGACGGTATTCATTTTGCTTGTGGTTCCTGTTTCATATTGCTGTAACAAAGAAAGATGGCGATAGAACAAATAAAGAACTGCACATGTACAGTACACAAAAGGCAGGAGATCCCAAGTGCTTTCTAACCACAATGATGGTTATATTTTACAGCACCCACAGAGCAACACAACTGCAGGAGGGACAATAAAAGATTGCTGTTTCTGTAACATTTTGTTATAGGCTACCACAGAGAGTTCAGTTCAACTCTAGTGGCAATTCACGAGTTCACAGTTAAATACAATTAGAGGGTGTAAAGTTGAATGCATATTTGGCGTGCTGTCCAGGGGGAGGGCTCCGAGCTCGGAGTTCGGCCCAAACCCAGAGTACTCCCCCTGTATGTAAGTGTTTAGGACTAGAAGTGTGGAGAAGGGGTGGTGGATGGATGCTGCTAAACTGTCAATGGATTGAGGTGAGACTGCTGTATCTACATATATACCTCTTATCATTGATTGCTGAATGCTCTCCACTTGTGTTGATTATCTGAACGGGCTCCTCCCGAACTTTCAAAACCGAGAATTACCACATCAAAACCCAGAACAGAAACAATTTGAAAGAATATTACACATTTCATATGCAAATCGTGAGATTGTAGAGAAGACGAGATAGGATAGATGAAGGATGGTGGATGCATATTCTAATATAATGAAATAAAAACAGTATTTTGCTTAATGGTCAGCATGGACATCAATGAACACTGTATCCAATGACTCCCAATACATATTACACAAAGCTGCTTATTCAAATCTTATTAAGCTTATTAAAGCTTATTAAGTCTCAATCTTATTTATTTAGTAATTCAGTATCCACTGAGTATTTTCCCACAGGTGTCACATTGGTGCAGGGAAGAGGAAAAGTGAGGATCTAATTGCCAGCAGTCTTTATTCCATTAACACATAAACACAAAGATAATCCAAATGAGAAGCTAATGGTAATGTTGCAAACATGAAAACATAAAATCCGATATATCGGATATATCGATAGATATCCACAGGGAAAAAAGGAGAATGAAGAGTAGTGTAGTGTAAAGAGAATGTAGTGTAAAGACAATGAACGACATCCAAAGACTATAACAAAGAGGTATAAATACACTGGCTAAAAAGAGGCTAACAAGGCACAGGTGAAACTGATTAAATGCCATGAAATCTTATGACGGTAACTAAGGAAACAAAGGCAAAAAGTAACAATAAGGCAACAGAATATAAAAATAAGAGTCCTTAAACACACGACACTGGGGAAATCGTGACATATCCGGTTAAATTTTCTGGTCAAATAAGTGCATCATCCTGGTATTTAAAGTGCACTTTTTGGGGGGGAATTTTCAGTGTGAACGCACTACTCGCACTATTTATACTACAAAATGCACAAGTATGCGATTCGGGATGCACCTTTTGGCAATGCAGAGTACCATGGTGGAGTCAGCAGAGGAGGTGGCCACGGTGGAGCAGGCAGAGTAGGAAGCCCCCAAGGCAGAGCTAGAGACCACCATAATGGAGCAGGTGGTGCTGGAGACCACCACGGTGGAGCACGTGGAGCTGGAATAGAGAGCATAAAAAGTTTGACGGCCTTAATGGCCATGACAGGAAGCTTAGAGAGTTCAGATTCAACCTCCATGGGCGTAACTGTGAGGACAGAATGTTCAAAGCAAGCCTCTGTGCCATGACAAGATAAGTAGATGGTTCGGAGACACCCTCCTTGGCCATAACTGGGAGCAAAGAGTGTTCCAAAACTACCTCCATGGCTGTCATAGGAAGCACAGAGAGTCCAAAGGTGCCCTCCATGGCAGTAACAGGGAGAACAGAGAGTTCCAAAACGGCCCATGTGGGTGTGAAAAGCCAGACAAAGGACTCAAAAACGGCCTCCTTGGCCGTAACCGGGCAGGCTGAAGGTTCAGCGATGTCCTGCTTGGTCGATAAGAGAGAGGCATAGAGTTCAGAGATGGCCTCTTTGGTTGTGATTGTCAGGCAAAAGGTTCAAAGTCCTTGGCCAACACAGGGCACACAGACTGTTCACAGACAGCCTCCTTACCTGTGACAAGAAGCACAGAAAGTTCTAAAACAGCCTCCATGGCCATGACAAGACATGCAGAGCATTTACACTGCCTCAGGAGGAGGTCGCTGCCGCCTCAGGAAGAGCTGAGTAAACAAAAGTCGGCACACTGCCACTGCTGCTTCCAAGGAATCAATTTATTGGACTATATATCGTTTTGACCCAAAGGGCTTTGTCAGGACCACCAGACTCGGGAGCACCAAACTTGGGGCAACCAGACTTGAAAACGCTGAGAGCACCAGCAAAGTTTTGATAGCCGCACATGCTGATATCAAAGGAGGTCCGCCACCTTAGATGCAAGTCCCAAACAACTTTAAACAGCCTTTATTAATTATGTTATGGCGGTCATAATGGCTAAGGACTCTGACATGTTGGTGGGTTCATGCGCTGGGTCCATAGCATGTGAGTGGCTATTTAAGTGCTCCTCCACCTCACCTCACCTTTCATACCTTAATCTGGACAATGGAAATGCATTGCATTTACACCACTTCCGAATGTGGTTTATTGATCTGATCACAATCTGTTGACAATGCATTTTTGGTCCTTTTACATCTGCCATTTCATGCGGTCAAAATGTTTAAATGGGTCCTATAAGTCCAAGACCACATATATATAGGTTTGCACAACATTAACAAAAACATATTTAAAATCTCACAAAAAGCAGAAACTAGATGTGTCTTTGTCATGGTGTAAACTTTGATGATTTAAATTGTATTGAAACGTAGGCCCAATAAAGCCAAATCTGTAATTGTGTGAATTATTGCAAAATGATGATGGTGAGTCTAAGATTAATATTCATAATTTGGGTTTGCACAAACTATACACATATGCATTAATGAATCTAAACACTGACCCCAAGCAGAACATTACTTTTCTTATATAGGTTTCTGTTGCATCCTAATGTCACATCTACATCTGCTAATTCTCAGTCCTGGCACCAATGATGTCTTCTACCTATAGTATTAATCATCTGCTGCTGATTAACAAATACTAAGTGTTTCTTTAATGTTATTCACAACCCGTTTAATACCTGTCTCTGTGATATATTATATAATATATAGTTCACTTGCTGCATTATAAAACTAGCATTAATTTGTTTACGGACTACTATATACTATATAGTATATGCTTTTCTGGATTGCTTCTACTTTGTGCTTTGTTGATTTTAGGGTTGTGGCAATATCACTAAAACTCTGAATATAGATAATAAGACTAAATCTCTGATGAAACACAACATTTTGCAACACATAAGTCAAGTTTAGTTCATTCAACTCTAGTCAGCTCTGGCTACTGATCATCAGCCCTTTTGTTCAGCAGAAAACATGAACTAATTCATTGCAGACATGCTACAGGTATACCTCACCTTTAAAAGTGAATCTAGACAACATTTCAGCATCTATTATGCATTCTGAAGAAACAGTTGATCAAGGTTGGCTGGTTTTTCCCAAGAAATATAATAAATCTGATTACCGTAAATATTTATGTTATGATGTTCAATTTATTCCCTCTGCCTTCAGCATTTCGAATTAATAATCAGAAAGAAAAAGGCTATAAGTAAAACAATCTTACAATTTGTTATAGAGCCAACTCAATTTGATGTTTTTTGGTACCCTGGCACAGCGAAGGAGACAGGGAAGAAATTAATCGGTTTACATCAAGTGAAAAGATCAAAAGCCAAGTAAGTTCTCTGTTCCATCTTGTAGATCTAATTATTGGCAGATTCTTGGCTTTACTTTGTTGGCCCTCCACAATTCTTTGGTTTACTGGTCCTTTGGCAGATTCTTCTTTGCCACCTACAGGAACACCTGTTCCCAACAGCAATGCAAGGCCACCCGCCACCGCAGACTTGAGTCTTCACTCCAGCCTGTGCAAGGTACCCTGTTCTCCCTCCGTAACTTGAGCTAGTTTTTACTTCAATAAACTTAAAACTGCCCCAGTCATTGTACACACCAACTTTTCATATTTCTTCTCTCAACCCTGTGGGTTCCTGCCTGTCAGACCTCATTCTGTTCCTTGCATTATCAGGCTTCCCTACACAATCTTCTCAGATGCTTCTGCATTAGGAGATTTTGCAGTGTCTGGTAGACCTAGGGAAGGCTGGTCTTGGATCCTTGGGAAATCCAAGGTCCTTATCTAATCTTCAAATGAAATTGCAGACAATTTAAGGACACATCAGGAGCTGCTTCTTAGAGGAGGTATACTGTTAGGTACTCCATTGTAGTTCGATCTGATTTTTAGCTGGTTTTGTAAACCGTTTCCCCCAGTATTTTAAGACTATTGGGAACATCCCTGCATTCTCCATCAATGACGGTTGATGCTATCATTAGGGCAAACTTTCCTCAAATTCTTGGGAACAATTTTCTCTGACGTAAAGTTGTATAGCAACAAAAAATCAGTCATCAAGAGATAATGGCACAGTCATCAATCAGTGGGTTCTATCAGCCCACCTTTACAAAACCTAACAAATGTCTTTACACTTTATTAATCTTGATTGTCCAAATCTTATACTATTTGCATACTGGATTCAGGTGCATTCACATCAGAGAAATATGAAGCATACGTCTCACTTGAACACAAGCAAAATCTGGAAATCTTTTACACCAGTTAATTCCAAAAATGTATGTTGTCTACCTGAAATTAATTAGATGTTTTGTTACCATAACGATGATACATGTTTCCTTTAGTTGAACGTTTTCACATCAGCACATGACTCGTCCTGCCTGAAATGTGAACATTTCCATATTAAATGAGATAATATAAAATGATGATGCATTACATGTGCCATTAACACCTGTATCCATATTCACTGTTCTAAGAGAGTGGGCTGAGAGGAGCAGCCTGATTAAATAGTCTCAATGTCTCAAGATGCAAAACAGACTGTTTATAATAACTATTTAAATTCCCTAATTGAAGGCTTAAGCCCTGTCTGTGAAACAAGGCCTTAATGTGTTGCCTTACCTTGCCTGGCTATTCTTCTTCTTCTGCGAATTTTGCTGGTAGGTTGCAAACTAACTAGAAAGGTGCATACTGCCACCTACAGTACTGGAGTGTTGATCTTTTTTCCCTCATTTTTTTTTTTAGGCAGAGGCCCCTTTCTTTCCTTTGATAAAATGAATGTTTACATACTGTATGCATACAGTGAAATATCCTGAGGGCAATGTTTTGAATATTGATTTGTTTTGTAAACAGGCTGGCAACTTTTTTTTAGAAAATGCTGGTGGGGAAAGAGATCCAGTCACACTAACCACGAAGCTAGTCAGAAATGCATGTTTGCATATGTTTATTGTCATTTCTTGAAATACACTGCAACACATTTAAAGGGTCTTAGCAGAAAGTGTGCCACACAGACATTAAACTGAGCATCTGATTCTTCTTCTAATAGTGGTACGGAGAACAGGGTGGCTCTGGGTGGTTTTCATTGCTCAAATGCACTTATTTGCACTAGATGTATTTGTGTATGGTGTATCACGACATGTAGAAAAGCTATTTGGTGCACAAGGCAGAGATGTATCAGCAATGTTGTAGTTGTTTATCTTGTATTCGGTGAGTTATTTTAATTCCTTGCCACATGTGTTGAGTGTTATTGAAGTCCGGGTGGGCTTTGGCTGTTTTTATGCCAGCGGTCAGGTTTTTCCTAGCTTTCCCTAATGATGCTATGTCAATAGACCTGAAGGAATTCTTACACATCTTGGGAAGGGAAAAAAAACCTCTGCATTAAACCAAGTTAAATTAACTAAGTATAGAGTTGGTTGTAGAATAAGTACAGTAAATGGGTGTTGTACAACTAATGGCTCTTTTTATTAACATTTAAAACTATGATGATCTAAACAAAAACTGAAATCATGTCAATATGTATTTTATAACAGACAATGAACTACAGTGAAGGGCCGACACACTTTAGAGCTAAATATGATGGTGAGTTTGACTAGGCGGTAGATCTCTCTCTTCAGGGAACAGGACCGGTCAGATTCAGTCAGAATTTGTTCTCAAAATTTTGCCAAGAAGTCGAACTTTGAGGCTTATATTAGTTTGTTATCCTCAAAGCTGTCATTTGAGCCATCTTGGAATACCATGATATATAGGGGGTGTGATTAATAGTGAGATAGAAAAGTGTGATTTCTAGACCTTGAAAAGTCATGGAAATTAATCAAATCTCAAAAAGTCATTTAATTGTTTTATAATTTTTTCAAGTTATTTAAAGCTCTAAAATATTGCATCAATAGACATTTGTATATACCGCCACCCTCGTTTCTGTAAATATTAAAAAAAAATATTAATTATAATCTAATTAATAATAATAATATTTACTAATATTTCAGTAAACCTCGAGCCACCATGGCAATTCACGGGTCACTTGAAGACTTTATTTGGCCTTTGGTTTGATGGAGAAGAGCCATTGAAATTGCTATAACATAAAAAAGTATTACAATCAACAAATATAATAATAAACATCCATCCATATCTATCTATCTATCCATCCATCCATCCATCCATCCATCCATCCATCCATCCATCCATCCATCCATCCATCCATCTATCTATCTATCTATGGTTAGTAAATAGTAATGGCAAGCATGAAACGCATATCACACACATCTTTTAGTGAAATATTAATTTAATTTCTTCCAGCGCCTGTATTGCAGTAGTTTTGACATTGGAAAATTTTGTATTGACTTTCCAGTCTGTCCCATGACTCCCATGTGGGTTGGGATAAGTAAGGACACACACACACACACACACACACACACACACACACACACACACACACACACACACACACACACACACACAGGTGTATATAATAAGTATAGATAGATAGATAGATAGATAGATAGATAGATAGATAGATAGATAGATAGATAGGAACTACTTTGGGATTGGTAATTGTTGTTTCCAGCAGATATATCTATCTATCTATATCTATAAAAAACACTCATCATCTCAGGCCTCAATAATATCCTCAAAACATTTTGTGAATGTTGATTTGATAATGTTTCTACTCTGTTATTATGGAACATTGTGCCAATGTTTTACTGAGAACATTGTATAATCTGTTATCTCAACAACATCCTCAAAACATCCTCAAAATGTTACAGTTAAAACGTTATTTTTTAGTTTACATTTAACCTTATAGGAACATTATTTGAAATGAGAAAACATTCCTAAAACATTCTTTAAACATTACATTCAAATGTTTTCTTTAAAACATTAACCAAACTTGTAGGGAATGTTAGCCAAAGTTCTGAGAACGTTCGCTGCTAGCTGGGATATTGTTGATATTACACTGCACCACATATGTATACATCACACATTATTAAATAACTGCATTAAAATAAGTGATATCTGTATTGTTAGATGGGTTGTATGTTGCCTCCAAGATACCTGTGCTTTTTTTGTTATAGTCTTGGTGCGAATAGACCTTTCTTCATAGATTTAACGGCGGTTTTCATTTTGTTCAAGAAGGCCTTTATGAATAGTAGCCCTGAACAATATTTTAATGAGCTGGGCATGTTTCAGGGTGGAGTGATGGCTCTAACTGGGATCCTACCAGTGCAGCATTGTAAGCTTTGAATACTAAGAATTTGAGTCCATTAATGAGGCATAAGAAGCCAGAGGGCTGTAGGTCTTAGTGCAGGCAGGGTGCACAGAGGCCACAGTGAAGTTTGCCAGATAAGAGAAAGAAAGCATGCGAGTGTATGAGTTTGTGCATGACAGATTATGGTTTGATATGTTTTCTGTAGAGCTTGTCTTGACCTTCTGCTAGAGGAGTGTTGCTCCTTCCTGTTCTAGGAGTCCAGCAGTGTGGTTGTGATATAGCCAAGCCCTTTTTTCACACACTGTGAAGAACTTCTTACCCTTATGAAAAATAAGTATACTTCAAGTTCATTTTATTAAGTATACTTTAGTAAAGTTCAAGTATATTTTAAGTATACTTTATGTAGTAAGCATAGTTATATGAATGTACAAGAATTATACTTGTAAGTGTACTGTTTCGATACAATTGGGACTATATTGTCCCACTCTTCAGTATATAAAAGTATACTTTTAAGTATACGTTAAGTGTAACAGTAGTAAACTGAGTACACAAGTAGTTTACAACTATGTTTTTTCATTTGTACTGCAACTATACTACAAGTGAACTTATAGGTATATTGAGTTTACTAGTCCATTTTTTTTGTTTATGAAAGTACACTTTGAAGTATACACTCAGTAAACTACTAGCTACTACTACTGAACATAACATCATACTTATAGTTTGCTATTATTTTTACACTTTAAGTATATTACTACTATGTTCTTATTTACACGTAGGTATTATTGTTTATTTTTGAAATATACCTTTAACTGTACTTGAACTCTTTCCATTTAAAAAAAAAACATTTTATACGAGTTCCATGCCTTTTTATTTTATCAGCATTGAAATCTGAGAAAATGGTCAAATATGTTGTTTAATGTTTGATGATCACATTGTTTTACATTTTCGTAAACAATCTTCTATCAACTGTTTCTGCTTCTTCACTGTTTTGATCCAGATATAAATCAGATTATCAGAATTAGGAACATATCTGTTTTCTTTATAATTAAATATTTTCAAACAATGTAAGTTTATAAGACAGTATGCAAAACTATATGGAAAATATTTAATAGGCTACTCAATCAAAAGAGTAAACACAAGCCAAGTACTCTTAATAGCACATATTATACTTTTAAGCATGTCTCAATCAAAAGATTGAGTACAAGTATGGCCATGTATAGGCAAGTATGTCAATTATATGAAGCAATTTTAAGTATATTCCTGAGAAGTACATAAAGCACATTTCTGAGAAGTCAAGTCAAGTAAAGTCATCTTCATTTATATAGTGATTTTAACAATGTAGATTGTTTCAAAGAAGCTTTACAGAGATAAACGTATAATTTAAGGTAACAGATTGTTTTGGCTTTATAGCGGCATCAAGAATTCATTCTACAGTTATATGCGAAAGGTGCAGAATCCTTGGTGCCACAAACATTGGTTTAGTTAATAAACCTACTTTCAGAATAAAGGATATTATTGTATAATACCTTTTTTCCAGTACAATAACAATACTTTTTTTAAGACAACAGATGCAGATTATCTTACTTAATCTGACTTAAGTAGATTTTTAAAAATATTTTATGTGGTGGAAAATGTGTAGAATGTCCAATCTTAAAGTGTAAATTTAAGAAGTATAAAGCAAATCTGTACCCTGATATATCCGCAAAGTGTGAATGGCATCAATACGTTAAGTCGTTTTAGCTGAATTAATTGCAGTTTTATACTTTTATAAGCAAACCCTAACCACCATATTTGAAGAATGTCAATAGAATGTTGAATTAATAAATGCTCATTTCGCTGCTCATCTAAAAATTTTCATTTCATAGCCTCATTGTAGAAATTTTCACACACCACTTCTCTGTAAGACTCATAATTACTGAAGGAGTTTCAAAGCATGAAGTTGTGAGCTGCTAGAATAGAGATGTCACAATAGCAAACACAAGTGGCAGAAAAAACGCGTTCCTTTCAAAAGCTACACTTAATGTTGCGCTTGATTCAGTGCTCTGGGAAAACTTTTTGTATGAACAGCTGTGAAATATGTGTGTAAAACATCAATGGAATTGACTTTGAACTTGTATAGCCTCGGAGAGTGACGTCATTGGAAAGCACGCTCGTCAGAGGCTATAATTAGATGTGCCACAGATGTCTTTTTGTCTTCAGACCATACTGTGTGTATGTGTGTGACTCGAACTCCTAGCAGAGAGACTTGTTTGACTACAGTGTGCAGGAAATGCTCTCGTTCTCCTCTCACTCTTTTAAACAAGTGAAAAAGGAAAAGAAAAGAGAATATGAGCGATGTGCAAAGTAAAAGTTGTGTGCCTCTGTGTTCACGGCCCATGCCTGAATGTGATACACACCAGTTTTGTTTTGTGTGTTTGGGGGAAGAGCATGCTGCCCTTGAGTTTGTATATGGTGAGTGCAGGTGATGTGAAAAGTTCACAGTTAATGTGCTTCGAGGTTGCTTTGCTTCTTTCAAAGGGGTAGAACCCACAATGCAGTCGATCTGGCTGAGGAGCGAGACGGGTCCGTACATATCGCTCGCTCTCTCCAGATCGCAATGTCCTTTTTGGCGCTTCTTTGGCCGGAGGTCACTGAATCTCGTAAGTTCGTCGCCGCCTCCAGCGTCCCTCCCATGATGATAAAGCTCAGGGGAAACTACTCGAGGCGGTCACTCGTGCAGTGGCCAAATTACCCTGGCCATAGGAACAAAATACCCCTAAATGCTTTAAGCGAGTTCACTCGTTTATAAAAAAGTTTTTGTGCCCTCGACGTCGACCTATTCAACTATAGTGGGTGCAAATGCACAAGGTTATATGATGCCTCCTCAGATCGGAGAGAAGCTCTCGGGCTATCTCTCCCCTGGTGACTCGTGGAGTGCCAAGATTACAGCTAGACTGCCCCTTCTTGAGGACCTCCATGATGTTAACTCGTTCACGGGGAAAACTTCATTCTTCACGTGTCTTTGTGCCCTCGACGTCAACTTATTCAACTATTGTGGGTGCAGGGGAGTGTGGTTATACGATTATATGCTTGCGGGCTATCTCTTTCCAGGAGCTCATCGTCACTTAAAAAGTCAGCGCTCCCCACCAAGCCATGCATAATAACATCCACACTGGTGAGGAAGGCGTTTTGGTCAGCGGGTTAAGCTGGTGCTGCTCTGCAGACTATGGCAGTGTTACAGGTGTACCAGGCTTACCTGCTAAAAGAAAGGCTCAAAAGCAGAGTTGTGCTCCCCCTCGTGAAGACTGGGGACCGGTTCATCACGCTCAGCAGCCTCATAATAGACCTGACTTTTTGTGCTTAGGTGTGTTTCCCCTCGGGACAGGGCATGTAAAAGACATCAATCACTGTAATATCCCCTCCACCTCTTGGTCTTAGCGGTATCCAGCGAAATGTTGGATGTTCTGTCACTTCATGTTATCGCCCAGGACAACGCCCCAAGTTATGCCAATAAATGGGGAGTCTTTGAAAGGTGGTGAACCTCCAGTAATGCAGATCCAGTTAACTGCCAGATTGCTTCAGTTCTTGACTTCCTGATGGAAAAATGATCAACAAGCACATGCCCCACCACTCTCAGGATTTGTGTGGTTACTGCCACGCCTTAATTGACGGGGTGCCACTCGGGAAGCATCTTCTGCTTTCCCACTTCTTTGTTCGTGGGGCCAGACGACTGAGGCCTCCCGTTAGAACCAATCTCCCTTCATGGGACTTAGCTATAGTCCTTGAGGGTCTGGTTGAGACCCCCTTTACACCCCTAGAGTCAGCGCCTGGCAAGCTTCTGACTCTAAAGATGGTTTTCATCATGGCTGTAACTTCTTTAAAAAGAATTGGGGACTTACAGGATCTGTCTGTCTCACCTTCCTCCTTAGACTTTTCCCCAGGAATGGTGAAAGCAATTTTGCATCCTCATCCTGACTACTCGCGGGGGGTGCCCCTCTGCAGCATATGTTTGTGATGCGGCAGACAGGTCCTCTCCGCACACAATCATAAGATTTTACAGTTTGGATGTTCATGCCACTCCAGGCTCACACGTCCTTGAGTTGACATCACAAGCTCATGTCTGAGACCTTTCGCGTTCTTGTGAGCACACACTACACAACCGTGAGGGGTCCAGACACCCTAGTGTGGCGTATTGGTGTGGGTATTCTCGTCCCCATAGCTCTGAATCAAGCGCAGCATGAAGTGTAGCTTTTGAAAGGGAACGTCTTGGGTTACTTGACTGTAACCCTGTTCCCCGAAAAAGCAGGGAACGAGATACTGTGCTTCATTGCCGCACTGAGGATGTCCCAGGACTGCTCTTCAGACAAAATGATATCTGTCGATGTACCTGTGGCACATCTAATTATAGGCTCTGACGAGCGTGCATTCCGATGACGTCACTGTCCGAAGCCATAAAAGTTCAAAGTCAATTCCATTGACGTGTTACACATATATTTCACAGATGGTCACACAAAAAGTGCTCCCATAGCGCTGAATCAAGCACTGAATCTTTTTTAGGGAACAGGGTAACAGTCAAGTAACCCGAGACGTTTTGGTTCTATTCACTCTGAACCTTTTCCTTATCAACATCCTGAGATATCTACATGTGTGAAGCCTGCAAATCACACTCTATTGATTTCCACGGAGTTGTCTGTCAAAAGAAAGATGAAAAGGTAGAAGGAAGGACAGTGTAATGGAGGGACAACCAAATCCTCAAGCACAAATCTTTTGATCTAGTAGCTTGTTAGTGGTGAACAGAGGACTGATTTCTCGCACACACTTTCTTCTCAATGGGGTTGTGTCTGTCTGCTTTTCACACCTCACATATCAGTCTCTCACTCCGCTCTGGGAGTATTCATATAATCTCACAAGGTCACACTGTGAAATCCCCATACACAGTGGCTTATTGTGCCCATTTATTTTTGTACCTATCATCTCTCTTACCTTTCCAAAAGGGCACTTTACACACCTTTAGTACAGAATTCAGTGTTCTGTCATGTCTGCTAAATGTATAAAAAACACACAGTCCAGATATCATTTTAACGGTTCTGTCGCTGACACAATACCCTAATAGGTCAGAGCCAGCAGGTATCCCAGAGCCCTCCCCCAAATATGAGAGATAATTGGGCAGCACAAACACTTGCAGAAGTTGCCATGGCAACGGAAAGGTTAGGGTTCAGACTGCAATATGCTTTGGGAGCCTGGAGGCTATTTTCATTCTCCATGAAAACTATTAAGCACAATGTAGGAGGCAGTCTCTCATCCCTCTAGCAGGTAATGAAAGGTAGCCTGCAGTGTGAAGACAGAGCATCTATACACACAGGGCTCTGTCTGCTGTGGACAGTCTCTTTCTGTGCCCCTCAGTCTCCATAAAGACAGTCTTTATGAGTGTCCATTTTAGTGTAATGAGTATTTGGCTTGGTGAAACACCTGTGCCAGGACCAAACATATATATCTTGAAAATGTAATTTGTGGAATTATCGACACAAAAGGAGATTTTGATTTAAATCTATATGCAACCCAATCGCACTCCCAAAAACTGAAGCAAGGTCCAGCACCTTTAGCGTTACTATTAAGATGCTAAAGGTACCCCTAAACATCACTATATCGAAAAACTAAAAACTCCATTACTTTCAATGAGACATTTTGTCAATAAAGAGACGTAATACAGAGAGATCATTATGATATATTTTGTGGTATGATTTGAACAGCCGCACTGATTTTATTTACATTACAGTATTTATAAATGTTTTAGCTCATAACACGAACCATACCCATAAACCTAACCATTTATCAAAATAAAACTAAATAAAACATATTAATGGATACATACTAAATAAATTGAACATACATGTGACTCTGGAGCAGGGCTGCGTTTCCCAAAAGCTTCTAAGCCTAAGAAGTTCGTAAAAACGATCGTACGACTGATCTTAATACTATGGCCTGTTTCCCAAAAGCATCGTAACTTAAGTAGCACTTGAAAATCTTCATAGAACTACGAGTGCTCTAGGAGTAATCGTACATCCTCAAGTGCATCGTAAGAAGATTTATGACGACACCTGCAGGACAACCGGCAGATTACACTTTTATCTAGATGTAACAGATTACACTGCAACGTGAGTATAATATTGTAAGGTTGGAAATAATCCAAGATTATTTCAAAGCAACGAAGACATTTGCTTTTCACTAAGACATTTTCAGCACAGCAGTGATCTGGGCCTGTAGGCCAGATGTTTGGGGCAATAGGGAAGTTGTGATCATCTGATTGGTCAGTTTGAATGTCTCACACCTGGGTGTTAGTCACATGGTCGGGGGAAATTACAAAACAAGATTACAATTGTTCTTCGGTCTCTTTTCTTGGGATGTTGAGCTGGTCTTGAGACAGAGGCTCTTTCTTTGTCTCTCTCTCTCTCTCTTTCTCTCTCTCTCTCTTTCTCTCTCTCAGGTAACATTTTACATTTATGCTGGGTACAAATGGTTTAAATGATCATTACATCACAACATTACATCATGTTGTAACTATTTTAAGTGTAAACATAACCTTATTGCATATTGAAACTTTTTAATTCATGGAGTCAGATTAAAACGAGATAATTGCATATGAGAACATGTGTCTTATTTAACCAAAATTACTTTGAGACGCTGGAAAGAATTGAACACGCGCGTCCTTCACCGGCTGTTCAGAAACCGGAAGTTGGGCCGAATAGCCGGCTTTTACAATATAAAGTTTTGATTGTACTTTATTGTACACTGTATTGTACTAATTTTTTTGTTTAAATTAATTTATAAATGAAATAATTTATAAATAAATAAAAAGGGAAGAAAAAAATAGAAATACACACCTAAATTAAATGAATTAACAAAAAAATATATAAAAGAAGTAATGTGGGAAATATGCTTTAAAAACTGGGAAAAATAGGGATGAATTCAAAAAAATCTGTGAATTACTTGCTGACGTGCACGAAAATCAGCCATATTGGCAATTTCTTGGTTGGCCATCATGTGGTCCCATGCCATCTTCGTCGTCATTCTCCTCTTCCACCTCCTCCACCTCTTCATCTTCCTCCCTGTTAAGTAAGGCCACTCTTTAATTTAATCTTTTTGAAAGGTATCTTTTTTTTTCTTGTTTTTTTTTTGAATAATAGATTTTTGAATAATAGATCATAGATTGTTCAGCCATTTTGTCAGTGCCTCCACCTGTAGGAGCTTTATATAGACTTGTCTTGATTGCTAATCCTCAACAGATTACGATTATTAGGTTAAACGTTCAGAATAGGAATCCATATGAGGTTATATTTCAGCACTTCACAAATGGTCATCGAGCACGTAGCGTGGAATTGCAGCGAGCGTTAGTAACCTTGCACGTAGAGAGCGCCCTTAAGAGCTAAGATACATCGTTAGCGGGAAACCCGGCCCAGGTTATGTTCAGAGAATAAGTTTCTATGGCCACTTACATTCCCTGAAAGTTACCTCCATTTTTGGAACAGAAAGTTGAGGTTATCCGCTTATTTACTGTAGCAACATTGAAAATGACAGATGCTTATTCAAATTAATAAATTGTGATTCTCTAGAATACTTCATTAAATGGTCTGAAAAGACAAGACATTTTGGTGGCTCCCCATAGAACCCAGCCCCAACATTGCTCACACCAACATGTAATGTGACACCCACACATTCCGTTGCATTAGGAGCACACACACACAAGAGACTTTTCATTGAACGAATCATATTTAAAACATTACCAAATGCATTCTGTGTTGCCATTTATATGTCGCGACAGGTTTCGGGATTTAATGTAAGTTTTAATGTGTACCAATCAAACTCTAAATGCTTCTAATCTGTATACTTTATGTAACTTTGTATCTAATAATCTAAATCGGAAGTGTTTGATGTCTCTGTAATTCTCTAAATCTAACGGAGTTGAATCTTGACTGCAAGGTACAATAATATGCATTTATTCTAGGAAATACCATACTTCTAAATATGAATGTTAAATTCGATCTCACATGACATAGTCGAAGTGGGCGTGTCTTTACCAACAAAGGAACATTCTCCCGCTCTAGATCAGAGGATCCGATTCGCTCTTGTCCCAGAAGGAGGCGTATCCTTACATTCCTTAAAAGCAAAAACGCTCTTCCTGCACGCTCTCTCGTCCCATGCTCTTCCTGCCGTCGTCAGCATGTAAAGTCTCCGATCCTGGAACTCCTTCCAGGAGTTCCCTCCACTCTTTTATTTCCTTTATAAAGTGTCTTTTGTTTCCTTTTTAAATTCTCCTTTGTTCGTTTCCACCTACGAGTCGAACGAACGAAGCCTGAATTCCTTCAGCAACTTCCCTTCCAAAGAGGCCTTCTTCAAAACTCCCGCGAACAGCTTGCTCTGGCAACAAGCACGCACGCCTCAGCACGAGCGCGCGCACTCTGCTCCAAGAACACGCGCAGGCTGAACACAGCTCCACACAAACGAACTTTGCAAGTATCAAGCTCTAACGAGTTTTAATGTTTTAAGGTGTTTTGATTGATGTCTCTCTCAAAGGTCTGTGATGTTTGCTGTTCTATGGCCACTCGTGACCATTCTCTCTCTCTCTCTCTCTCTCTACAACGCACGACCAAAAACCTCTGTAAATCGCTCCCCGCGCGTGCGAGGTGTGCGTTATTGCTCTAAATAGCACCAGCTTAAATCAGAGCAATCTCTCTCTCTCTCTCTCTCTCTCTCTCACCTTCTCTCTCATCATCTGTTATTCGTCTTGTTTGTCCACATGTAAGATATGTACAAAACTATAATCAATATGTGTAATCCGTTATATTCTGTAGTTTGCATTTATTAAAACAATATATTCAAGACTGTGTCTGTGAAAAAACGCTCGTAAAACCACAAACGTCAATGAGGTAGATTAGAGCTACCGCGCTCCCTGTTTACTACATTAAGTAGTTTTAATTTTATAAACACCAGAAATATTAATGTTCACGGCCAGAAGGTTGGTGTTTCTTGGAGTTTATAAGGAAGGATAACTTTATTGAGAAATTAATCACTTAATCTGACGGTGGTCGCTGGACGAACAACGATTGGATAATTACATTGATTTCCCTTAAAGATTATCTCGTAATCGAAGTTAAGTAAGATTATTGATATATGAATGAGGAATTATAATTCGTTGTGATTGATTATTCATATATTCATATAATCCACTTTCACTTTCGACAATTTAATGTAACTGAAATATGCAAAAAAAAAACTAATCATATTCATGATTAGTTATTAAAATTCCCTATGGATCATTTGAGCTAATTCATCCGGACCCAGAGTCCGAAGCATAAGGCATATAGATTACATTACCCTTAAACATACCCGGGTTTGTCACATTACCTGCTTTCTAATTCTAATTTCTAATACCCCCATGGTATTAAGATGTTTATTGGTCAATCGGATCACAAGTGGACAGAGCTAAATACAGGTGTGAACTAGGTCTAAAACGTTTTGAGCTTGTCCACTTTCAACCACTTCCTGAGGTAGTCGAAAACACATTTGTAGTGTAGACGCTCATATTCATTCAAACAGCCGCATAAGACATACAGTACTCTCCAACTACTGACCTGATTGTCGACTGAAGACCCAAGTTTGAATTGAAGACAAAACAAAAACGTACCAAGCACAATTTTATCTCCCCATTCCTGATTTCTAATACACATCAGATTGAAAGATCTGAAAAAAGGACATTCATTTCATAAATCAGGACAGAAGTGGTTGAAAGTGTACAAGAGACGAAATAAAACACATCTCCCTCATCTACTTGTCATCTGATCAACCAAAACCATCTTAATACCATGTGTAAACAGGGCCTTAGTCAGCGTCTGGTTTCGATGCTCACATGCTTGATGAGCGGACTCCGCTATTGGACATGTGTTTCTCTCGTGTGTTTCAAGGACAGCTTTGTGCTGGTACGGTCTTTGTTTAATGCTTACCTGTTGTCATGTTGATTGTTGTCTTTATCACCTCCTGCTACTATTCACCATTATCATCTGTTGTTTCATTACTTTGGATCAGAACTGCTATTTACCTCATCAGTCAATAAACCCGCAATTGAGTTCATCATCTGTCTCTGTGTGCTTAAACATGACAAAGCAGAAAATCATCATGATTGAATGATTTCTGAAGGATCATGTGACACTGAAAACTGGAGTAATGAAAAGTATTTCAAAAACATTAAAAAAATCGTACTGAGCCCAAACATTTGAAAGTACAGAGCCCCTGAAGGTACATGGTGAAAAAAATATTTTTCAAAACTTTTGCGTTCCCCCGAGAAGCATTGTGTTCCCTCGTAAAGATATTTGCGTTCTCTCGTAAAGATATTTGCGTTCTCTCGTAAAGATATTTGCGTTCTCTCGTAAAGATATTTGCGTTCTCTCGTAAAGATATTTGTGTTCTCTCATAAAGATATTTGCGTTCTCTCGTAAAGATATTTGTGTTCTTTCGTAAAGATATTTGCGTTCTCTCGGAAAGATATTTGCGTTCTCTCGGAAAGATATTTGTGTTCTCTCGTAAAGATATTTGTGTTCTCTCGTAAAGATATTTGCGTTCTCTCGTAAAGATATTTGCGTTCTCTCGTAAAGATATTTGCGTTCTCTCGTAAAGATATTTGCGTTCTCTCGTAAAGATATTTGTGTTCTCTCGTAAAGATATTTGCGTTCTCTCGTAAAGATATTTGCGTTCTCTCGTAAAGATATTTGTGTTCTCTCGTAAAGATATTTGCGTTCTCTCGTAAAGATATTTGCGTTCTCTCGTAAAGATATTTGCGTTCTCTCGTAAAGATATTTGTGTTCTCTCATAAAGATATTTGCGTTCTCTCGTAAAGATATTTGCATTCTCTCGGAAAGATATTTGCGTTCTCTCGGAAAGATATTTGCGTTCTCTCGGAAAGATATTTGCGTTCTCTCATAAAGATATTTGTGTTCTTTCATAAAGATATTTGCGTTCTCTCATAAAGATATTTGCGTTCTCTCGTAAAGATATTTGCGTTCTCTCGTAAAGATATTTGCGTTCTCTCGTAAGGATATTTGTGATCTCTCGTAGAGATATTTGCGTTCTTTCGTAAAGATATTTGCGTTCTCTCGTAAAGATATTTGCGTTCTCTCGTAGAGATATTTGCGTTCTCTCGTAAAGATATTTGCATTCTCTCGTAAAGATATTTGCGTTCTCTCGTAAAGATATTTGCGTTCTCTCGTAAAGATATTTGTGTTCTCTCATAAAGATATTTGCGTTCTCTCGTAAAGATATTTGTGTTCTCTCATAAAGATATTTGCGTTCTCTCGTAAAGATATTTGTGTTCTCTCGTAAAGATAGTTGCGTTCTCTCGTAAAGATATTTTCGTTCTCTCGTAAAGATATTTGCGTTATCTCGTAAAGATATTTGCGTTCTCTCGTAAAGATATTTGCGTTTCCTCGTAAAGATATTTGCGTTCTCTCAAAGATATTTGCGTTCTCTCGTAAAGATATTTGTGTTCTCTCGTAAAGATATTTGTGTTCTCTCGTAAAGATATTTGTGTTCTCTCATAAAGATATTTGCGTTCTCTCGTAAAGATATTTGTGTTCTCTCGTAAAGATATTTGCGTTCTCTCGTAAAGATATTTGCATTTCCTCGTAAAGATATTTGCGTTCTCTCATAAAGATATTTGTGTTCTCTCGTAAAAATATTTGCATTCCCTCGTAAAGATATTTGCGTTCTCTCGTAAAGATATTTGTGTTCTCTCAGAAAGATTGCGCTCCCCGACAAAAGTTTGAGTTCTCTCGCAAAACCTGTTGTGAGCTCAGACAAACGCTTCCTGTTTAATGTCCCGCTGGCAGTTTTTCAGACGTTCCGTACAGTAACAATGGAGCGGTTCAGTGTTTGAACTTGGACTCAAATTTAAAGAAATGGTCAGTGCTTATTCACAGATACAAACTTCCCGGATCAATAACTTGTGAGCTTAACGTTGTTAAAACACAAATGACACAGATTTCCAAACATAGTAATGTAGACAACTGAATTTGGTGATACTACAGTGTGTAACATTGAAGTTAATTACTACGCTTTTCGGGTTTTGCACTTTGCAGACGGTCCCTTGAGACTTGTCTCTCAGCCGCCTGCTCATATAGAGACCAATTTATATTATAAAGCTTGTTGTGAGGAAAATTGGGTTGTAGCTAGTTGACTACGTTACTATGATTAGAAATTATGTAATTTGTGTTTTAACAATGTTTTGCTAACAAGTTATTTTTCCGGGAAGTTCGAATCTGTGAATATATATATTGCCAACTTTGCTGAACTCCGTGAACTAAACACTGACCGTATTTCTTTATATTTGTGTTCAAACTCTATGAACCGCTCCACTGTTAACGTATGAAGCTGTCTGAAAAACTGCCAGCGGGACATTAAACAGGAAGTGTTTTTCACAGCAGGTTATGCGAGAGACCACAAATATATTTGCGAGGGATTGCAAAGTTTCTCGAGGGAATGTAAAAGTTTTGCGAGAGAACGCAAAAATATATTTTCTCCCATCCCAAATGTTTTTCTCCACCAAATCCCAAATTGTATACCCTATGCCGAGCTTATTGATCTGTAAGAGACCTTTAGCTTTGCTGAAATTTAGCACATTTAAATTAAACTGAAATACATAGAGACATTCTGGTGACTTGTTATTAAACTCAGTTTAGATACTTGGACATGGTCATTGGGTTCATTGGATACAGTTAAATAAGATCAGATTTGTTGTCTCAGGTCTGATCCATAAGCTTTTTTTTTTATTGTGAGGAAATGTGTAACTGAGAATGTGGTTCTCACAATATCAACATTAAAGAGTCCCTCGTATCCGACAGCAACCAGTTTACTATGACGATAAAAAGCAATGCATCTCATCCTCACTGGCTCATGTGCACACTTCAAAGCCTCTGCTTTTGTGTCAGCCGACCATGCTGATGAAGAATGGTGCCTCCTATTCTTGCTCACCCCTGCAGCTATTTCTACCTCCCTCTCCCACCTCTTTCTGTGGCCAGTCCTTCCTCTTTCCCTCAGACAGCAGCTTATCTGCATTAAAGAAGCTGTCACTGACACCCCAGCACTGGAATACTGGAAACAAGTCTGGCACTTGGTGTCGGTTCTGTGTGAGTGAAACTGCAGTAGATAACATGAAACCTGGTGAGCCATAAAGAGTCAGAGGATGCTGGTCTTATCTAGAGAAACACACCGAGAGATGCTTAATCCATTACGACTGCAATCATGCCACCAGTGAGAAACACATACCCACACACATAGACCTGATAACAAACCCATACATCAACCAGTTCAATTCTCCATCTATCAGAATGCCTTTAAAATGTAAATGCATGGCATCAAGTGTGCAAACAATCTTGCTCGTCTTTCTCAAATTGTACAATAAACGAAGAATTCACACAAAAAGTAATATTATTTAATGAAAACAATTATTTTATATAGCGCTGTCACCTTAGAGTAAGCAGGTCTTTGGTTCAAGTCCAGTTTGAAACCAGGAAGACTTTCTGTGTGGAGTTTGCATGTTGGCATGGGTTTTCTGATGGGTAAACTAGAGGCACTAAGTTGCCCGTTATAAATCAAAGTGTGAATATGTGAGAGTTTGTTAGCCCTGTGATGGACTGGCTGGGTGTTTTACTGCCTTTGGCCTGAGATACTGGGATAGCCACTCTCCCCCATAAACACAGTGAATCACTCATAAGGCGATTATAATGGGATTTTTTTTTTCAATATTGCGATTAAACCTGACCTCATGTAAATGCAATACTTTGATCAAACTAATGCAATTAAACTTATAATCGTAGTAACCATATGTGCATTAAACTATGTGGCACACACTGATTTTAATCGCAATAAACAGGCATATAGATACAAGGGAATAACTTTGGTTTGAGAAGTGGGGGACACACAAAATAGGGGAAAATGTTTTCGATTTGAATCCCATTTCCTGCATTTACATACATTTAGGGACTATGGTGTTTACAGTAAAGACCTTAAACCAGGGATAGGCAACTTCGGTCCATGAGGGCCACTGTCCTGCAGAGTTTATCTTCAGCCCTGTTAACAACTCACCTGCCTGTATCTATCTAATCCGTAAAACATAGATTGCCTTGTTCAGGTGTGTTTAATTAGGGTTGGAGCTAAACTCTGCAGGAAAGTGGCCCTCCAGGACCGGAGTTGCCTATTATCCTTAAATGCATCATTGCCACTCTGACCAAATTGCGCACGTGCTCGGTTCTACACGTTGTTCACTTCATGAATGGACATAATTGCGTGAAGAACGCAACAGCAGCATAGGCAAACCCTGCATTGCGATGTTAATCATGGCGTCGAATAATATCTAGTATGTCCATAAAAATGTAATTTGAATTTGATGCAAGTAGATTGAAACAACGGCTGGTAAAATGCATACTGTATCCCTATCTGAGTGTGGTATAACCATACTTATTAGTGAATAATCAGAATAATAAAATTGCATGTAAACTGAAGTGAAGAGTTCTGCTCATGTCATGTAAACGTCTTACTGCGATTAAGATCTTACTCTGATTATTAGAAATAATCGCATTATTGGTGCACATGTAAACATAGTCATAGTTCATAATGAGCATGGCTAGCTGGAACTTAAGTTGTTATTTGCTGATGATCTTCCCCTCTGCTGCAGTTCTCAAATCAAACATTTCTATTTCAACCAGGTTTTGAAATTTGAAACCAACCAATTTGGCTACTTCAGTCTTAAGTTACCGGCCATAAACATAAATTAATCATATTATTAAAATCACAGCTAAGGTTTAAATGATTATTATAAAACCTGAATTTGACAGTCATTGTTCTCGGATAATTCTCTTATAAAACAGAAAAGTCAGTGAACTTGAACAGTGAACATTGATTAAACAAAGTTAACCTCATTCTCATGAAAATCATGCCGTGAAATATCATGTCATTAATATAAAATTATACCCCAGAAATGCCATCAGTGTATTGACTGCAAATGCTTCTCTTTGAAAACAGTGGGTTTACCGGCAGTGACGCAATAAAGGAACTATAAAGGGCCCTTATGGGGTATGTACAGTGACTCACAAAAGTCCTGGATATGTGGCATTTATTGGATCCCCAGGGAGTGAGAACAGTTTGAAACGGGTTGAGCTCTCAATGTCCCCGTGTCCTCTCCCTGCTGGTTGGGTTTGTTTCGGGACTGGCGACCCACCTGTGCTTGGTGTGTGTTTATAACATAGTTCTGTTCACCTCTCCTTCTGCCTTGGGTCCTCTCTCACAGAACCTGACAGACAAGCATTGAACACGCTCAGTTTAAAACCTGATGCTTAAGTCCTGTGGATATGAGGAAACAAATCTCCAGAAATGCAGAAATTTGAATAGGATTTCAAATCACACATGAATGTAGCTCAAAATGCCTTTCACAAATGCTAACTTGACTAACAGTCTGAACGAGTGTACTTTAAATCTTCAAAAGGTATATATATATATATAAACATTATTGATATAAAATAGTGAGGTAAAATAGTGTAGAACTAGTTTGTGTCAGAAAAATACAGAGCTGTTATGTGTAAAACCGCATAAAATAAAATGTTATTGGAGTCAAAATAACAATGAACATTTTGAAAATCATAATGTTAATTGATCATCACTGATGCTTTTTTTTTAGGTGATTGTACTTTTCTGAATTGCTGTCCACAACATATCTGACAAAAGCAGGTGAGTGTTGGATAATAGCTAGTACGCTGGTCTACTATGGGTCACAAAACACATTGCAGCACTGAATTAGGACTAACCAATTTGCTCCATTTGTCTCGCATACATACCCTACTACTCCCAGCGCTGAGCACTGCCTGAAAAACAGGATTAGCAGCCTCTAAATAGCAGTCATTCAAAAGAGAGCTCGGATGCACTGAATGATTCCAATTACTGCCATGTCAAATCTGGGATATACTGCGGAAATAAATTAAAAAATACAAATATATGCACAAAATCCTGAGCACGAATGATGTTACCAAAGTTTGGAGTGATTAAATGGTTTTGACTGTCAGTCTTTTTTTTTTTTTGATAGATCATTCTCCCAAAAGTTAATCATCATTTACTCATTCGTATGCTGTTGAAGTTGACCTGTATAACTTTTTCTTGTGCAAAACAAAAAGTGATGCTAGGAAGAATGACAGCCATTGAAATGCACGGAGAAAAACAAATCTAAAATGAAATTAGATGTTGACTGAGGCTGTCAGTAGTGATGAGTATTTCATGCACAATTCAGTTCACGTTGTCTGTGTTCGTCCAAATAGAAACATGTAGACAGTGATTGTAATGGTTGCAACAGATGTAAAATAAGATCTCTTCATTTATGTTTTGTTGTAACTTGCATGATGTGGATGTTGGGTCATTTTACCAGCTTGATATTTGAACCTTCTTCAGTAAAATTAACTAATCATTATTTTTTTGAGCAGAATTAATTATCTGAACATGTTCACATTTCCAATCTGTAATAGGTAACACTTTATTTTACAGTGTCCTTGTTACAAGTGTTACATGTAGTTACTTTAGTAATAACTAAATTATGCATATTACATGCAACTTACCCTAAACCTGTCACATTTGGTTTTGGGTTTCATGTTTTTTACCTTATTTTGTAGTTTGGTTCCTCTTCCCTAGTCATGTGATTCCCTTGCCGTTATTAATGCCAATAAATTGCTTATTTACAGATGTGATCGACTAGTCTTGGCATGATGCTCAGAAGGCAAGTTTTATCTTAAATCCTTGAGGAGCGTTTTACTGTGAATGTCTGCAAAGACCTGCTGTCATATCTTAGCATCGGGCTATGTGAGCCTGTAGGGGAATACACCAGAGGCCATTGTTTTGTGTCCATTTGTGAGCCTACAGTAATTCATCACTCCTCTCTGCTCCCTCTCTGCCCCGTCTGCTCTAATTGCTTCTCCAATTTAGGTTTGCCCCACAGACCTGTCAAGGCCTGACCTTGCTCATGGACTCAACACTGATCCTCATATAGGCCTGGGGAAGCAGCTGCAAACTATAAAAGCATTCACAATTAATCCATTTATAGGTACCCAGTACATTTCCATTAATTATTACAAATATTAATGATCTGTGTATTCTATTTAATTATGAAATTATCAGTAAAACTATATCTGTTTGCAAATAATTACCTGTGTGTAATCTAATTAATTGATCACGTTCAAACCCGAATCTCTTGTTTGTAATGTTTGTGATGTAATAACTGGAATTATAATAACCTATTTATTCATGTTAATATACTGTTGAATGGGACAGACCATTATCATACTCTGACACGGTTAGTGTGTATCATTTTATCATAATAAAGTGCATACTATTACGGTCATGTTAAAGTTTCTGTAATTTTTTTTTTATTTTTTATCTACACTACCTGACAAAATCAGTAAAAAAAAGTTACATTTGATATTTATTCGGATTTTCAGACTTTTCAGTTTTTCAAAATTACAGGTGTGAAACCTCCCCCGGACCGCGGTCTGGACCAAACACACAAAATTTGTTCGGATGAAAAGAGGTAGTCTCGGTCCGGATCAAACTGAACAAAGGTTTGGTTCGTTTCTAGTGAAAGCATTTTCTGTATGGCTCAGACTTTCAGACCATTTACAGGAAGTCCCGGTGGTTCCCGCGTAGCCGAAGAAGACAGAAGATAGCAGGAAAAAAGAGCCAGGGTAGCACATGGGAAGAGGAGGAGACAAGGTTTTTCATTTAAATACGGTCTGACGACATAATAAAAAGTCAACTGGAAAAAAAACACTTGCAGTCTTCTCCTCCTTTCCTGCCGGCGACGATCAAATGTTCAGATGACGAGGACGTTAATTTGGTGAATTTGAACTAGCCTTGAGTATAGTTGGTGCTGCAGGTAGTAATGCCATAATAATAACAATATAGTGGGAACGATATGGTCTGTTCATTCATTGTTGTCAAAGTTACCCGCTGAATTGACAACACGCTGACATGAGACGCACGTCCTTTACAAACCAATCAATGTCGAGATGCAGCCCACATAGATGATGACGACAAGACGCAAGTATGTCATGTGAAGTTCTTTAGTGCGCTCGCATAATTGCAATGTGAAACCAAACCAAAACTAATCGAATGTATAAAATATATAAAAACGGACCTTGGTGCGGACTTTCAGGAGTGTTTCCAGATTCAATCATTGGCTCGTTCTTACGTAGTAGAGCACGTTTGCACATGCGCACTCTTCTAAAACAATGCTTTAAATCTCTTGACAAACTAAAAGACGTAAATGACATTTGTATGTATTCTAAATAAAAGATACTGATTGTACTGAATGTCAACTTCCTTATTTTGTTCAAGATACGGATTTATTTATTGAGTCCACATGTCATGCAAACAAGAAACTCTGCTTCTAACCACCGGTCGAGATCTGTCGTTCCAAACACACAACTCTGCGATGATGTTTGCAAATGTTTGTCAGAACAATGGTTTCGGGAAACACAGACTCGTTGAAACTGCTGATAAAGACAGAACTTGAGCCCATATTGACTGACGATGCTTTTGGGAAACACACTCCTCCTTTGTCTTTACTCAAGATAGTCTTCACTCCTATAGTTGTCACTCCCAAAAGTCACTCTTTATTTGCATAAAGTCACTGTCCCTCATGTCACTGAAAGTCAACAGCTCTCCAATAAAAATGAATAGGATATCGATTTGTTGCTAGCTGTGTGAAGAGAGAGAGAGAGAGAGAGAGAGAGAGAGAGAGAAAATCACAATCAAAAGGAAGTAAGGAGCCCGTGCAGGATCAGCTGATCACACTAGCACACCAGTGGCATGCACACACTGCAAAAGATAAAGGGCACGAAGGTTATTGTAACACTAAAACCAAACAACCATGCAGAGAAGAAAAAACACAAAACCTCTGCTAAAACCCCAGCAATCGCTCCTTAGTAGAACTGCGCCTGGAACACACATTTAGAATCATTAGAATGTCTGCTGGAAACAGCAGTTGGTTGACCTCAACAAAACCGGCCAAACAAAGCACTGCAATGTTTGCCCACAAAAAGTATCTAAGCAACACAGAAGACCCAGAAACACAGTATGCCAAAACAGAACAAAAGATGAAAAAAGAAAAGAAAAAAAAACTATTTAGAAGACAACAAAGGAATAAAAACTAGGCAGCCGATTTAAGATTTAGCAAATAGAAATAAAAAAAGTCTAAGGTCTATATTAAGTCTAAATGTTATCAAAATTAAGTGTTTATGCTGTGTTTATTAAAAAAAATCTGCCAGTGGGATCAGAAAAATAAACAATTCAAAGTGAAAACAAGATTATTTTTTCTGACCCCATTGGGAGATTTTTCCCAGTTGTAAGGCTAAACTTGTAAGGCTAAACTAATTTTTTTTTTTTTCTCTAATAAAATGTATCTTGGTTTAAGAGTATTTCGATGTTTGTATTTGAACAAGACAAACATGAGGATGAAAGTTTTTTTGTTGTTGTTTTGCAGTGCAGAATTGTTGCATCTTTCTGCAGCTCATAGACATTGGCATAGTTTTGGGTTGAGTTTCAGAATAACATTTTCCAAACAAACTAGGTGTGAAAAGGAGTATATTATATACAAATTAAATGTACGAGATCAAAAATTAAACATAAAGTTAAAACTAAATGTATCTCATCGGACAGACCTGTGATTTATCAGATAAATCATATTGTGATCATAAAAACTCCCCCAATTCATAATTCTAAATACACTTACAACATATACACTCACACTTAAAATGTCATAACATCAGATAACAAACAGTGTCATTTATTTAAAGAAGCTCAAGCTCACTTTTTAAGCAGGACATTTCAGAGTAGTTTATGTTTGTAGGGTTTGAAATAACTGTTATATGACACCCATGTGAACTTGAGGTCTGACTTCATTAATTCGATACAAATCACCTGGTAACACTTTACAATATGGTTCCATATGTTAATATTAGTTAACTGCTCTAGTTAAGATGAATTAGCAAATTGGACCTTATTGTAAATTGTCACCAATCACCTTGACATCAATTGTTTGAACGGCATTGCACAATCTCTAGCAGCATATGTTTGCAGACGACACTTGGATCGATTATCTTTTATCTAACACAATGACATTGTAACAGTGTGTGAAGTGTGACCTGTCCAAATGCGTTATGGAACTACTGTATGCCAATAAAAAAAAGAAACATAAATATTATGTTCAGCCTAATTTAAAATAGCTACATACAAGTATTGTGTTTGTTCCTGAAATTGACTCTCGGTCATGTTCTTTTACTGCCAGTGGATTTATCCGCAGCAGATCACAGCCAATGCCTCTGGGATACGTGTGTCTCGACATGTTACCTGGCCTCATTCCCAATGACACATCAGCCTTTACAACACCCAAAACAAGCAGCAAATCAGATGCCATAATCTAAACAGTTGTCATTTTTGATCTCATAAAAACGATTGAGAATTCAATTAAACTGGAGACAATTTAAAGCTGGAACCACCTCTTTGTCCAACTAATGACAAATGAGGGGTAGAAAGAAAGCCAGTTTGCAAATGGTCATAATTGTTTCGCTTCTCTTTTTGGCACGCTTGTAGTGCAGTAATTACACACTTCACCTCAAAAGCAGCACATCTAAAAGGTAAACAAAAACTCTGGTGAGGCTGCATATTTAAATGACTTTCAGATGAATCACAACACAGGCCAAGAAAAAAGCATGACAGAAAGAGACCATTCTCTAAGCAAAACTGGTGTGATGTCTTTTCTTCCACACCGGGAGATCTGACTGTAAGCTTCGGGTAAAAATATAACTAATGAATGCTTGAAGCTGACAGACCACACATTGTTATTATTATTGGAAAATAAGCAAAGTACTGGTTATGAGAGGCAAGGGACAGCAGGTGCTATTTTTCAGCAGTGTATTTACAGAGGAATTAAGCGGTAATGCAGAGATTGCTGAATGTTCTTTGGTTTGTATGTGGGATGAGACTAAATCATCTGGTGCTCATAGAAACAGCCGCTCTGACTGCTTCTCTCAGCTAATAAAGAAGCAGAAAGAAAAACAAAGCAAGTTTCATATCTTTCGCATCTTGGGTAAAAGATTAGCAATATTATTAACTTTTTGATTCACAAAAACAATTAATGTAGACAAATAAGCAACATTTTTTTGCTCACAGCTGGCTTTACAGTCTTATTTTCAGGTACATATACAGTATATTGCAGCCTCACAGTGTCATAATAACAGAAAACATAATAAAGCTCAAAGTGAACTTTTTTGTATTCTTACTATCCTTATTGATTAAAGTTCAGATGCATGTCTCCAATTTTAAAACTTTATCTGTCAGCCTATTTCCCTGCATTTTCACATGTGAATCCCTCGTCGGTGACTTAAAGGGTTAGTTCACCCAAAAAAGAAAATGATGTCATTAATTCTCACCCTCAAGTTGTTCCAAACCCACAAGACTTCGTTCGTCTTTGAAACACAAATGAAGCAGTGGCGGCTGCTGGTCTTTCAAAGAGGGGAAGCTCATTTTCAGGAAAAAAAATACCAAGTAATAGTGCTCTCCTTTTACTACACCTATCACAGTACAACTAAGGTTACTGTGGTAAAATCATGGTAAGTGTTGTGGTTACAGTGCATTTACATTAAATGACACATTAAAACTAATGTGGTAAAATCATGGCAAGTTTTGTGATTACTGTCCTTTACTACACGGTGTAAAATAAACCCAGACAGAGTGGAGAGAGAGAAAACAATATCGGAGCAATGAACATTTTCCTTTGAGGATCTTCACTAAAAAAAAGTGCAATACCAATAAAATAATTTGTTTAACATATTAGAAATCTACTCTATTGCAGTCCTACAAGGTTAAAACTTTTATATTTTGAGCCACTATCTTTAAAGTCTTGCGAATGAATAAGCAGTAAGTCATTGAGAAAGATGAAGCATTATCCTTGTCCCGATACACAGACCTACAGTAGTGTTCACTTTGCACATGATGAACAGATGACCTTGTTTGTTTTTTTTCTTTGGAAGTGTCAAAAAATGCAGACCACCGAAGGAGTGTGATTCTATTTTCAGATGAGAATATGTTCACCTTTCTAATGCAAAGAAGTGTGGGCAACATTTTCTCACAAAAAATCTCATCATGGAAAGCTTCTTAATGCGTGTTACAAATCACTGAAGAGTGATTGAAGTTATTACTGAAAAACAAATCATAAAGCAATAACAACAATGGAAAAGAATAAAAAGTGCATGAAACAATGTCTCAAAAAGATGCAAAAAGACTGTACTGTCCACTGTAGAATGGCGTGAAATATGAATGTGTTGAAAATGGATGTTTTTAAACTTGATTAGTTGGCACATGCCAGGCGCTGATGTGCTTTTATTACAATTTTATGTCTTACAAATCAACAGCTCAAACTCAGACAATCTGAGAAATTGCATTTATATGATTCATCAGTTTGTGGCCATTGACAAACCATTGCAAATTGAAGGATACTCCAATTTACAATAAGATGTCACAAGAGAATCCAACAAGCAAATAATCACTAATTGCAAAATAATACTTTATAAAAATAGGTGCAATGTATCACTGTATTACTCTCAACAACCAACTATAAGCACATTTAAATTCAAATGAGTCGTCAGTAATTGCACTAGGCTGCCTGTGAACAACGTCTTTGACCTGCCCTCTAACACTGTATTTATAGCTGAGACCTGGAAGGGTTTGGTACATGTTTTTTTTTGCGCAGTATGGTAAAACCAACACCATCATTGCTGTTCGTATCACTGTGTATCAAGTGTTGAGGAAGAGATGAAATTCAGATATACTAATGGATGTTTCTTTTCTGACATGCACAGTAAGCAGTAAACCAATCACAACATAATGGGCCATCTGACCAATCAGAGCAAAGTAGACCAATCACAACAGACTGGGCCATCTGACCAATCAGAGCAGAGTAGACCAATCACAACAGACTGGGCCATCTGACCAATCAGAGCAGAGTAGCCCAATCACAACAGACTGGGCCATCTGACCAATCAGAGCAGAGTAGCCCAATCACAACAGACTGGCCCATCTGACCAATCAGAGCAGAGTAGCCCAATCACAACAGACTGGGACATCTGACCAATCAGAGCAGAGTAGACAAATCACAACAGACTGGGCCACCTGATCAATCAGAACAGAGTAGACCAATCAAAACAGACTGGGCCATGATCTGACCATTCAGAGCAGAGTAAGGTCCTGGGAAGGAGGGGTTTAGAGAGAACAAATTATTATCAAAATGTCTTATCAACACTGTGAGATAAGAGGTGAGGCTGTAATGTATATTAAAAGAAAAAGTTGTATGGACTATGTTTAAGACATATAAGAGCAATAGGTGTGAAACGGCATGGAAGTGAGTAAATGGTGGGTTTAACTGTTTTGACAAAACTAGGTTTCATTCACTTACACTACAGAAAAGGTAGAAAATAAAAATGGAGAGAAAAAAAGTCTCCACACTGGCCCCTAAAACACTGATGTATATTGTCTGCACCACATATTCAGAGAAACTTCCTACTGAATCAATGGGACTGGTTGAGCTGACTAGAGTTGTACTTAATCCTGTAGAGCAGTGGTGGTCCTGACTCACATGCCCATTGCCCAAGGCAAAATCAGACCTGATCTGAAAGAATCAAAGATAGAATGCAAAAGATGCACAACAGGGTCACTAAAATTGAGTAAAAGGAGTAGGACTCGGCTGTTTAAACGGAATAGATCACTTCACTGTTTAATATATAGTAAAAGTTTGGCAAAGTATTTTGGGTCACTCACCCCAATCTTTTTTTATCAGTCTTTACTGTGTGCAAATAAACACATGCATTTGGACATTTGAGTTGAAAGTTCAATCCAAAATGCTCTGAGGAAGAGCATTGTAAGCGGTAGGCCAATCAGAGAAGAGTAAGGTTCTGGGAAAGAGGGGTATATATAGACCGGGTTCTTTATCAAAACGGTGCAGACACTGTGAGGAAAGAGGTAAGCCTGTATTGTATATTAAATTAATTATTATAATTTTTTTCTTTGGATGCAGGAATAATACAAATAAACACATGCATTGGAATGTGCAAGTTGAAAATTCAACTCAAAATGGCAGGCAAAGCAAGAAATGTGTCAGTTTATAGCAGAACACTATTTGTGCACTGCACTAAATTGCTGTCAGAGCTTCTAAGTCTGTCACTTATGAGGTTCTCTATGTGATAATGCTTGAGAAAGATTCTGCCCATAATAGAGACAGTGATGCATCTCACATATTACCCTAATATATTATTGCACTTTTTTTGCAATGGAGTAATGCCCAGGTGCGAATACTATGCTGTTATGCAGTAAATGAACCAGTAAGAAAACATCAAAGAATATGAGGAAAGAAGCTGTCACAAGCTGAGAGATACAGATGATGGAGTCGGCCTGGCGAAATTAGGGGCCATCAATCCAAAATGAGCAGGACATTATCTAAATGACTGACAATGAACGATTGAATGTATTGCTTCACCTGCTAAATCTACTCTTCATTTTCCACTTTTTGCACTAACTTTGGCAAAATAACAGTGTATCTAAGAATATGAGAGCTTTTGACAACACAACAAAGAACGATATTAATAGCAACAACAGAAGTATTAAATCATAGATACGGCAAAAATGTCTAGTATCCTACAGAATTGTAATGTA
Source organism: Phoxinus dragarum (assembly GCA_033366665.1). Classification (NCBI taxonomy): domain Eukaryota; kingdom Metazoa; phylum Chordata; class Actinopteri; order Cypriniformes; family Leuciscidae; genus Phoxinus; species Phoxinus dragarum. The sequence continues at coordinate 86,219 of JARPMJ010000524.1, forward strand.
GGCGAGGGAAGTTTATTTATAAAGCACATTTCATACACAATGGTAATTCAAAGTGCTTTACATAGAAGGAATTCAAATAATCAAAAGTTGAGAATAAAAAAAAATGCTTTAAAATAAATTAAAACAGTTTAGAACAGTGCAAACAGTCAGACGTACAGTGGCACAGTGTTCATTCAGTAAATGCACAGATAAACATATGCGTTTTGAGTCTGGATTTTAATGTGACTACTATAAGAGCACATCTGATCTCTTCTGGAAGCTGGTTCCAGCATAGTAGCTAAAAGCATACACACCGTGCTTTGAGTGACCCCTTGGTATTTCTAGCTGATGTGTTATATTCAGTGAGCATATCTGCAATGTCTTTAGGTCCTAGGCCATTGATTTATAAACAAGTAATAATACTTTAAAATCAATCCTAAATATAACTGGGAGCCAGTGTAAAGACCTGAGGACTGGTGTGAAATGTTCATATTTTCTGGTTCTGCTCTGCGTTCTGTACGAGCTGCAACTGTCTTATGGTCTATTTTGGGAAGGCCAGTAAGAGTCCATTACAATAATCCACACTGCTGGTGATGAAAGCATGCACAAATTTCTCTAAGTCTTGTCTGTGTCACGTTACGTGGACAAAGCTCATGGAGACAAGGAATACGTAGAAATAACATTTAATAATCAAACTCTCCGGGGAAACACCAAACACTCATGCTTATTGAAGATAGCAGACAAAGACTGAAGGAGTACACAAGGTATAAAACACACAGGGACTAACTAGATAACTAATGAGGTGATTGACAATGCACATGTGAAATACATGAATACATGACTAATTAGAACAATCATGGAAACGGGAATGAAGCAAAAACACAATGAAGGAGGGAAACACAGATCATACACGTAACAGTCTGAAAACAAAGCATCTACTTATTGCAATATTTTTTTAAGATGATAGTATGCTGATTTAGTTATTGCTTTGACATGACTACTGCAACTAAAGTCTGACTCAAAATCACCAAGATTCCTGACTTGCTTTTCAGTTGTTTGACCCTTAGCGCCAAGATATGTGTTCACCTTGAGAACTTTAATCTTTGTTTCCAAATGCAATGACTTCAGTTTTGTCTTTGTTTAACTGAAGAAAGTTTTGGCACATCCAACTGTTGACTTCATCAATGGATTGGCACAGGGAATCAATGGGGGCTGTAATCGTTAGGCAATAGGGCTAAGTAGATCTGTGTGTCGTCTGCACAGCTGTGGTAAGCAATTTGGTTCTTTTTATTATTTTGCTCAGTGGGAACATATACAGGTTGAATAGGAGTGGCGCAAGAATTTAGCCTTGAGAGACTCTACATGTCATAGATGTCTACTTATGGTCTCGTATAACCTCTCCCTTCTAAGTATGACCTGAAAAATTTTAGGACCATACCAGAAAGCCCAATCCAGTTTTCAGCCTGTCAAGAAGTATTCACTGTCACAGTTGTAAACAGCTTTCCTCTTCCATAAGGGGTTTGACGTCACTGCGGGTTTGTTTGCAGGCAGAATACAACACACACGTTTCCTGGAATTCCTGTAGAATTCAACCAATCCAATGATGACTTTGAAAATCCTTAAGTGTTTCCAATTTTGTTCGTCATACCCTAGTGAAACAATTAAATGCTAAGTATACTTGCAGCCAGACTAATTTAGTATATTTCAAGTGTCTTATTGATAATTTAACTTGAAGCGTGCTATTTTGAAACAACTAATTTTGTACTAAGTATATTTTAGTTGTAATTAAATTAAATTGTAATGCATAACTTTAAGTGTGTTCAATGTACTTTTGTGTGCTAAATTGGAACAACTTCAAGTATACTTGGCATACTTTAAGTGCATGCCTGTGTAGGGACTAGTGGATTAGTGATATTAAAGTGTACTTTATTTGTTTTACAAGTACATTAAAAATTAAAATTCAATTCATTCATTCATTGAGTGTCTTTGAAACATACAAGCAATATACCAAAAGGGTTTTATATTTGAGTAAAACGTATATGCTCAGTAATACATTTGGCTTATTCCAAATACTACAAATTGCACTTTGTCTTCAATAACAAATGCACATTAATAAACAAATAATACTTAGCTATACTTTGTAAAAAATTAACTAAATGGAGCGCTGCTTAGAAACTAAAGTTGTAATTCTACCATTTTTTAATACTGTAAAGCTACTTGCTTGAAAGCTATCTATTATATAAAGGCTATATCAATAAACTTTAATTCCACATTCCTATGATCAGATGCGTTCTTAAAAGGTTAGTTCACTTAAAAATAAATGATGTCATTAATTACTCACCCTCATGTCGTTCCAAACCCGTAGGACCTTCATTCATCTTTGGACCACAAATGAAGATATTTTTGATGAAATCCGAGAGCTTTCTGACCCCACATCGACAGCAGTCAGACAGTAAAGACATTGTTAAAAAAGTCCATGTGACTCCAATGGTTCACACCTTAATGATATGAAGTGGCGAGAATACTTTTTTGTGCTAAAAAAACTAACAAAAATAACGACTTAAAGAATTTCTTCTGTGTCAGTCTCCTACGTTGTTTGCATTGTAACCACAGTGCAGCGCTTCTGGGTTCTGAGAATGCCGACGCCAATTGGCCGAAGCTGTTTACGCGAGCACCACAACACATGCGTGTGATACTGATGCAGGAGCTGGCCGACACAAAGCGGGACTTCTGACGTAGAACCCAGAAGTGCTGCACTGTTTACACTTCGTAACGTTTACACTACGTAAACAGCGTAGGAGACTGACACAGAAGAGAAGAAATTCTTCAATAAAATCATTATTTTTATTTAGTTTTCTTGTGCACAAAAAGTATTCTCGACGCTTCATAACATTAAGGTTGAACCACTGGGGTAACATGGACTATTTAAATGATGTCTTTACTACCTTTCTTGAGTGGTCGTTGTGTTGCTCTCTATGGAGGGATCAGAAAGTTCTCGGATTTCATCAAAAATATTTTCATTTGTTTTCCGAAGATGACCATTGGTCTTACAGGTTTGGAACGACATAAGGGTGAGTAATTACTGACAGAATTAAAATTTTGGGGTGAACAAACCCTTTAACTGCTGTTTTCTTTTGTTGTTGTGTATTTATTATGTTATTGAGAAAGAAAAAAGTGCAGCACATATTTACATATTCATCTAAATAGGATTGTCGGGATGTTCGGGAACAATATCCGATGCTCAGATATTTAGAACTTATTTTTAGCCCCAAGCGAAGAACGAAAATTAAGTATAACAAGGACTAAAGTTTGATGCTGTAAGAGAGGCCAGTAGTGGGTTCTAACTATTGTGGTTCTTACCACCTCAGTATAGTGATGCAGCCTTTCAGATGTTAAACCAAAGCATTAATACATAAAGTCATAAACCCCACCTATGAATTGGCTACATCAGTTTGTAGTTTTCCAGTAATAGAGAGTGTGTGATAGGCATTCTTGTTCACTGTAGCTGCAGTTACATAATAGTGGGGGCAGTTGAAGAGATTTTTTAAAGCAAAGTACATTGATGGTTCTCTAACGAAGTTGAGAATAAAAGGACAATTAGACACATGACAAAGGTTTCTCATAAACATAGTTTCAAAAAAGTTTTGAATGAGCGAAGATGGCTGTATGCATGTTGCCTACTCTCTGGTCTGTATGCACTAGCCGAGGAATGCTAAGAGATGCTCTCTTCAACGGTTACATACCTCCTTGGTAGATACAGCAGATCTGAGCGAAACCCACACACCAGCCTTTAATTCATCGATAAAATAGCCATTAACTGAGGGAATAGACTATTGATTTCTTGGTTGTCGTCTTCTCGTTGCAAAGGAAGTCTTAAACCACAATCAAACGATAAGGCGCTGACTCAATGTAGCCCATTGAAGGTCTTTGCCTGCACAAGTGTGCGGACAAGACGAAGCTGTTTGCGTGTGCAGGTGGATTGTAGTCCTGTTTTGCATTCCCTCACTGTGAGGTGTACCATTAGCAGGCCCTAACCTAATTAATGGAGCAGCCAGCAGGAGAGGAGAGGTGCTGAGTGCTTCTGGTAATGTGATGTCACTGCGCATTAGACTGATGGGCCTGAACTCTCGGCAGGGATACACCGAAACGCTTTCCCTGTCACAGGCTGCTTTCCTTGCCTATCCGACCCCAGACAGACCCATTCTCCTCTCCCTGCTCAACATCGTACAGTGCCCCTGATTCAATCACATCTGTTCATTCAATTCTGCAGATCTCCATAGGCATGCTGATTAAATAAAACACAAATCGAGAATTTTTTTTCTGTTATCCACAGTGGCAGGATAATGGATGGACCTCTCAGCACTCTCTTGGTTGGTCTTACAGCATCTGTGCTGTTTGGTTTAGCTTGAGTCATTCATGGGCAGGGCAGCAAGATTGAATCAGTCAGCAAAGTTGAACGAGTGGCTCGTGAGAGGATGGATGAACTACTAATCTGATCTGCAGCCTGTGGGCTTGACTTTCAGCTGCGGGAAGTGACCGCCTCAACCACATATTAGCCACTGCAGTCTGCTGACAAAGCCTGTTCTTCAGCCCACCACAAGCTTGGGCATCAGTCACAAACAATGGAGAGGACTCTCTCACACACTCAGACACTCGGAAGCACTTTTAGATTAAATTGTCACATCTACAGTTCCTTTTTGGTTCTTGTCATAAAAAAGCTGTGGTGAGGTCCTATGTTTAACTTTTTTACATGCCTGTCGTTCTCAAAAGGCTTTAGAAGAGATTTTAAGTCTGGGTATTTAGCTATCCAAAAAAAGTGCAATATTATATGTTATTTGCATTTCATAGTTTGCCTATTGCATGGTTTGGACTGAGACCCACCAGTTGAGAACCTCTGCTGTTTGACTACTTGCTAATGGCTACCCATCAGTTTTATTTTTTGTAACAATTTCATTTTTCAACGGGAAACTGCTGTGAGATGGTTGCTGTGTTGAAGAAGGTAATTGTTCTGCAGGTGCTCATCCCGTCTGGGACGCCAAATTACAGCTTGATATCAAACAGGGAAGCATAAAAATGTGTGTTTCACATGATGACAATGATATTGGCATGCTGTGATAGTGAGAAGGGAAAAGATGGCAAATACTCCTGGGCATACGACTGACCTGCAGATCAGATGTGAAGACAAACACTCTCCCCATAATCTCTTCCCATTTTGATTAAATTTTGTCTTTTCTCTTGCAAATGAATCAAAAATGTTTTTTAGAGCAAAATGTTCCAGGGGGCTTGAACTATTGACATCATCTCTGGTGAGCTTTATGGAGCTTGAAAGAAAGTACACATGGAAAATGTGCTCTCTTCATCTAATATGTCCAACTATGCACACTCCCTGTTCATGTAGCGGTTTGCTTGGTTAGCAACTGACAGTGCCTCATAATCTCATCTGCCATAAGTGTGCACTGAACTGCAAAAAGACTGCCTGGGAAACCATGGCCCATCAAACGAGCTCCAATTTTCTCATGTCAGCAGGAAAGCATCAACATAGATGATTTCACCTTTGTGACAGCTGGGTACTTAGGCTTGATTTTGTATTTTTTGTAATCAAGTTTTTATGTGTGTAATAAGCACAGTGCTGTGATAGTCACATATCTAGTGACCCACTTTGAGAAGCAGTAAGGAACCCATATAGGGTAGGAGATGTGAAGCGGGAAAAAAATTTAAATTGAAGCACATTTTTAGTATATCTGACAAAATGTAATTTATTATGTAAACTTAAGAGTTGGCAACCGGTAGAGGTAATCACTGAAACATGAGTAATAGTGAGAGAGGTCTGTGCATTTCACTAACAGGCCTATAGGCTGCATTTGTAAACTTAAGCTGCTGGCTTGTTGCCTTGCCGCTCTATAAGCCAATGACTACCTTCCCGAAGGCACCTCACGGAAATGATTTCAGAAAGGCTTCTGATGCAGAGTAACTGTCTAATGATCCACAACAAAACAGCGAGAACTTTGGTGACAACAACCAAGTTCATATTTAATTACCACAATAATTTCTCACTTTAGAAATTAAGTCAAAAGTTACATTTCTACACAGACAGATCACCACTTGCAATTTTCAGATGCTGTATTTTTCACGAAATTGCAGGAGAGTGGGATATAATAGACAGCGAAGAAAACATCCATTCTGCCTTCAAAAATCAATCAGATGAAGGTATCCGAGTAGACAGGGTGTGACACGATCACAGGATCTGGCATGCCTTGTTGCCTTATTTTTCAGCTTTCGGACACAGCCATAAAGTCGCTCGTGCGCCTGGATTTTAATCTTGACTGGGAAGGGACATGTCAGGTTCACTTAGTTTTGCTGTGGCTGTGACATTAACTCGTGGGAATGTTATAGCATGTTGAGGACATGACATATTAACTTGCGTGATATGTCGTGGCCACAGTATCCTTTTGTCAAAGTAACGACAGCTTTATGTCATTAATATATGACCTGAAGTTATTCCACTGTTTTATGTAATCATAATTCAAAATAAAATGTTAATTATTAATCTCACAGGTTTGTTTACATGTGAGGATCTCGAGGCCAGGACATATTATAATGTTTACATGAATTAATGTCATGGCCTCAACATGCTATGACATTCCCACAACTTAATATGTTGTGGCCACAATAAAGCTTAGTGAACTGAACATGTTATTTACCAGTCACCATACAATCATTTTTTAGGTAATTATTCCTCATAAAAAAACAAATTAAATATATTTTTGTAATTGTATCTCATATCATCATTATGTCTATTGAAATCCCATGCAACCGAAAATGTCACTAATGTCACTGGCAGTGTGGGCAGGTGCAAATCCTGCTGGAAAATGAAGGAAGCATGAAGTGCTCCGGAAATGTCCTGGTAGACGGCTGCGTTGACTCTGGATTTAATAAAGCACAGCGGACCAATGTCCTCTTTTCTGATGAGAGCTAATTTTGCATCTCATTTGGAAATGGCGGTCCCAGAGTCTGGAGGAAGAGAGGAGAGGCACAGAATCCACGTTGCTTGAAGACCAGTGTAAAGTTTCCACAGTCAGTGATGGTTTGGTGTGTCATGTCATCGGCTGGTGTTGGTCCACTGTGTTTTCTGAGGTCCAAGGTCAACGCAGCCGTCTACCAGGAAGTTTTAGAGCACTTCATGCTTCCTGCTGCTGACCAACTTTATGGAAATGCAGAATTCATTTTCCAACAGGACTTGGCACCTGCACACAGTGCCAAAGCTACCAGTGCCTGGGTTAAGGACCATGGTATCCCTGTTCTTAATTGACCAGCAAACTCGCCTGACCTTAACCCTATAGAACATCTATGTGAAGAGGAAGATGTGATGTGCCAGACCCAACAATACAGAAGAGCTGAAGGCCACTATCAGAGCAACCTGGGCTCTCATTACACACCTGAGCAGTGCCACAGACTGACCGACTCCACGCCGCATTGCTGCAGTCATTCAGGCAAAAGGAGCCGCAACTAAGTATTGAGTGCTGTACATGCTCATACTTTTCATCTTCATACTTTTCAATTGGCCAGCATTTCTAAAAATCCATTTTTTTTTTTTTATTGGTCTGAAGTAATATTCTAATTTTCTGAGATACTGAATTTGTGATTTTCATTAGTTGTCAGTTATAATCATCAAAATTAAAAGTAATAAACATTTGAAATATATCAGTCTGTGTGTAATGAATGAATATCCTATACAAGTTTCACTTTTTGAATGGAATTACTGAATTAAATCAACTTTTTCATGATATTCTAATTATATGACCAGCACCTGTATATCGAGCCATTTAATCCAAGTCTTCTGAGACATGATGATAGTGTATATAATAATTTCTATAATATTATATATTATATATAATTAATCAAGTGGGGGTGGTATTGCACACTCACCGACTAGGAAAATAAAAAATGGCACTTCATGACAAAAAGGTTGTCTACTCCTGCTGTAGCATTTAAAAATAAATATAGCAGTGCAATTGACTACATGAACAAATACAAAGTTGTTTGCATGAATCGTTTTTAATTGCATGCTCTATTTTTATATAAAAATAAAAAACGCATGACACCTCAAAGTTTGTATGATATTTTTGCACTTCATCTTGGCTGAATCTTTCATTTCTGGCCAGCTAGTGTTATTTTAGTATAAAGGGCATATTGCACATCTCTGACTCACTCTCTGTCCTACATTAAAAACCACTTAGCCTCTCTTTTCAGGAATGTTATGGCCTTTTTGTCCGAATGATTATAGACAGTGATAAAATGCTTTTGAGTGAGTAAAGTAACTACAATGAATGCCAATGTTAATAGTCACATTAAAAATGTATTACTTCCAGAAGTAAGTCTTTTTCATACAATTGGAGTTTCATTATAGTTTTTAAAATACTTAAAAGTTCCTGGAAACAATTTGATGTCGATCTTAGGATCTAAAACTCTAATGCATTACTGAACAAGCTGAAGTTTAGCTCCAACCCTGAACAAAAAAAGCTATGTATATAGCACTTTTAACAATATAGATTGTTTCAAAGCAGCTTTACAGTGATATAGGAAATTTAAGTAACAGAGATTGTTTGGGCTTTACAGCAGCTCTAGAATAAAGTTATTGTCCAGCTAAAGTTAGTAATCCTGAAGACATTGACCAGCTGGTTCGGGTGTGTTTGATTGGGGTTGGAACTAAACTCTGCAGGACAGCGGCTCTCTGGGACCGACGTTCCCCATCCCTACTTTAAGAAATCCTCCTCTTTGCATGCATAATGAGCTATCTATGTGCTGGAGGTTGGCTGTAGTCAGAAATTTAGAAAATATATGTTTATAGTTTCAATGTATGACCTTATGGGACTGGGAAAGTTAATGTTTTACGTAGATAAAATGTGAACCTGGATCACGTAACCAGTCACAAGTAGCACATGTATATTTGTAGCAATAGCCAACAGTAAGTACATTGTATTGGTCAAAGTTATAGATTTTTTATTTAGCCAAAAAATATATTTTGTAAATTTCCTATGGTAAATATATAAAACATGTATTTTTGTGAGTGAATGCAGCACAATCGTGAACATAAATGCACACCTTTAAAGGAGATTTTCTCAATGTTTAGATTTTGTTTGCACCCTCAGATTCCAGATTTTCAATAGTTGTATCTCGGCCAAATATTGTCCTATCCTAACAAACCACACATCAATGGAAAGCTTATTTGTTCAACTTTCAGGCTGATGTATAAATCACAATTTTAAAAAATGGACCCATGTGACTTTTTTGGTCCAGGGTCACAAATGTGAAAATGTAATTTTTTATAAAATAAACCCTTTACAATTTGGCACTCTGCCATGTATGGGTCTTCGAACTGTGTAAGATAACTGAGTCTGAGAGAAGCGGCTTTGGTTTATGAACCATCTGCCCTGTTCTGAACCCGCTCTACATGCGAGTCCGTATGACTCCTGGTCTCAGTCCCACCCTGCCAAGCACAAGACCTGATCACAGCATCCCGCCTGGCGTTAATTGTCACAGAAACTGTCTCTTGGTGCTATGCTCCCTGTGATGGCATTCAAATTCTAGCGAAACACAATTAATGCAGAGCAGCAGGATGTTAAAAGCAAAATTTGTCACTGTTGGCATCAGAGTGTTAGCTAATTGCCAATCTGATTGGAGAAGATGCCCGTGTCCCCCTCCAAATTGCACCCCCGCCACCCCTTTATTTGTGCCAGATCCTCTCCTGCACGGAAAAAGACCCAGAGTGTTGAAATCACAGCTTACTGGTTAATACACATGTTCCAGACACTTTGAGCCATGGTGCTCATTTGACAGATGTGGCGTTACCCAATCTCGTTCTCCCTATTCTCACTTTCATTTCCTATAGTTTCTTCACAATCAACTAGTGGAAACACTACAAGAGAAGAAGCTTCATACACATTGAGCTGTGGTCGTCGTGTGGAAGACGTCAACATATGAATTATGTTCTGATCCCATTACCCACATTGTCTCCTGCTGTCACTCAAACATTACTCTAAATAAAATTGGGGGAAAAGACCCATTCTATCCTTACATTCTCATCAGTCTCAACACATTCTTTGTGGGAGTTTCAAAGATTCACAATCTGAAAAAACAGAATTATACTTTTCAAAACTTTTAGCCTTTTATGTTCAAACCGCAGTCAGACAATGATGGAGAGACTCAAGAAGTGGCAACATGTAGAAGCAACAGGACATTTCTGAACGGTTAGTTGATGAATTTATGTCGCTTATGTGTAGTTATCTTCTAGTCATTGATTAGCATATTCTGTCATGATAATCTATAAATCGTGTTCCGGGGGCGGGGTTTATGTAAATTCTAGGGTTGGTGATGTCACTAACCCGGGAGGAAGCTCATTGTAGTCCCTACCAGCCGTGTGTTGTAGTCCTTAGAAAATATCTCCCTTTGCTTTGAACTTTGAGCATTGTAACTTTGCAGATGTTGTTTATTCTCAAACAGCAACATTACACACTAACTAAAGTTAGAAAAGTGAAATCATAATCGAGCACCCCTTTAACAGAACATGACTGTTCACAGCGTTTCACAGTGGTATATATATGGTATATATATATATATATATATATATATATATATATATATATACCTCTCTTAGATAATATATGAGAACATGACAAAAGGTTGTGGTTGTACTGCTGAGGAATAGTGTTAAAAATACATTTAAACCATTGATTCTTCACTTCCTCTGTCTTTGGAATTACATGCAGCCCAATGAAGTTTTAGAAAGAAAAGAAAAGAAAAGTGTTTCCTAGACCTATGATGAACTCTTCCTCATCTCATAATTAGATATCATTCGAAAGCCTAAACACACAAAATGAATTATGTGAAAACAGTTTTGGAATTGTACATTGCATTAATATTAAAACATTAACTTGTTAGTGGGCTCAATGTTTGTGATATAGACTTCAAATTTGGAACATATAACATGGCTAGACATGTGAATTTGATTTTCTAGCACTTTTAGAGTCCAAATTATTTATCAAATTGTATATTTTGTATGGAAGAAACAAAATGTTTTAGTTAAATTTGCTTTAGAGTAAACTCAAGCTGATATATGCTTTCACGTCTTGAAAGTGTCTTCTTTAGGGACCAACATTAGGTCTGTATTCTAAAACATATATGAATTACATCTATTTAAGTTCAGATTAATGCTTAAAAAAGGACAGTTAACCGGTTAAGGGATAGTTTACCCACAATACAAATTCTGTCATCATTCTGTCCCTCTTTAGTCGTTTCAAAGCGGTATTACTTTCTTCCTTATATAGAACACACACACATTTTTTTTTTTTGAAGAATGTTGATAAACAAACTGCATCTGTTATTATTGACTTCCATTGTTTGGACGGGAAAAAAAAGGACAACATTTCTGAAAATATTGAGACAAGATTGAAAGGTAAAGGTATATATTTGAAAGATCGACATGAGGTTGAGTACATTATGAGAATTTTCATTTTTAGTTGAACTATCCCTTTAACTGCCAATGCTAAGTAGCCAAACCCCGAACCTTTCTATCTGTAAGACAGAAGGAAGGATAGAAGAAAAGAGAAAGTCAGAAGAAGGTGATAAAGAACACAAGGTGACGAGAGCGAACAGACCACCTGCAGTCCCATTTGAAGCAATCTGTTCAAGGGACCGGATGAAAAGAATCAAATGGACACATGCGATATCCCTCCGCTGACGAGAGGGTGGGGAGTGTGTGTGAGCGTGTTTTGTGCCTTTGAGATTACACCTCGTCTAGTGGGCAGGGTAAAGCTTTCTCACACACTTCGCATGGATGTGGAAGTACACAATGACTTATTCATACAGTCGGATATACCTTTCTCTGTTTCTTCTCTCTCGCCTGTCCTTGTACTCTGGATTCATATGAAGTCAATACTGATGCTATGTCCATGCGAAAGTAAAATAGATGTGCATATCAAAGTAACAAAGACAAATTGCATTCTGTATTTCCCAGCAGCTGTTCCTGCGTCTGGCAGCATCTCGACTCTACACCAGGGGGCAACATCAATCTATTGTACTTACCGTCCATGCACCTGAATAAAAGAATGTTTCAGTTTAGACCTTAATTGTTCATTTGTAATTCAATACATTTTCGAAAAAATGTTGATTTTGTTTTAATCAAATAATGCTTGTGTGTGTGTGTGTGTGTGTGTGTGTGTGTGTGTGTGTGTGTGTGTGTGTGTGTGTGCGCGTGTGTGTTTGCTGCCGCTGTAAATGCATTTATGTGAATAACAAAGAAATGGCTCTTGTTTTTTTGTGGTGTTTGATAAGAAAGGTTTCAATATTTCTATTTCTCATATTGAGGATGTCTAAAATAAGCAGCCCGTTGGCATCTCCATTCATATCAATGGCAGCTGCTGAATAAATATTGAACATACATACATACAGAGAGAGAGAGAGAGAGAGAGAGAGAGAGAGAGAGAGAGAGAGAGAAATTTTTTCTTCTCATTTTATTCAAAATGGTAATTTTATCTATTATTTAAATTGTATGTCAATATGCATTCCTGTATGTAGAGTAGCCTATGTATTGAGAGAACGAAGAGGTCTGTGTGTGTGTGTGTGTGTGTGTGTGTGTGTGTGTGTGTGTGTGTGTGTGTGTGTGTGTGTGTGTGTGTGCGTGCATGTGCTTTCTTGTCACTTTATATACATATAATTGTGTAACATCTTTTGAAATTCAGTTCGACCCTCTGTAATTGGTGTGCTGTATATTTTTATGTGGTTGTGAAAGCGACCAGTGGCAATTGGTTACATGGAATTGTGTATATCAACTGAACAATTTGTTATTAACATTTAATTGCAATCGTTATAAAGTCAGTGTCGAGACAGGCAGTTGGAGTTGAGTTTGGTGTTATTGATTCTCAAGTCAAATAATTTCCTTAAATTTGTCCTAAAGTCCTTAAATTTGTGACTTGATTCAAGTTGGGTAAATCAAATCCCCACCTGTGATGAACTAGTAAGCTTGCATTTATAAATTAACATTGTAGTGCTCTTCACACAAGGCACCAAATTGTGAAGTGAGTTTTGATCACCAAGTGGATCCTCTCAGGAACAATTGAAGAGGATGGTTCAATAAAAAAAAATGATATACAGTTATATGAATTGGAGGGAGTTTGTAATCTGACTAGTCCAAATGATTTGTGAGTTAGCAGATAACTTGCAGAGTCTTCTAGTGTATCAACATAAGAAAGGCACAAATGTAATGTGATGAAACATCTAAAGCAAATTAATAAATAATATAATGACAATATCCACTCAGTCCATTGATTGCTCAGGAAAAGATGTGAAGTTTATCAAAATCCTTCATTGATTCTTAACAACACTTTCTCTTCTTTTCTCAACAGAAACGTCATGAACTCGCAGAATATTCTCACAAGAGAAACATTTTACTGATCTATATATAATAATGACTTAATGGGCCCTATTTTAGCGATCTGAAACGTGAGTAACATAAGTAATATAAGTAATAGCGTTGTTGCTATTATACAGACGGGATAAATGACTCTTGCGCCCGACGCAAATCAAAAAAGTGTTGGTCTGAAGTCGCTTCATTACTCATAGCTGTGGTTTGGGTGTAACGTGCAATAAACCAATCAGAGCGTCATCTCACATTCTCTTTAAGAGCCGGCGCGCTTGTTCCATGGCGGATTGCTATTATAACGGTGGATGTGCCAGGCACACTTATATCATGGTAACTATGATTTCAAAGTCTTCAGAATTGTGTTTCCTGGTTCTTGACGGACAGCCCACTTTGTCAGATGTCCTTACCGATGTGTCTCGCCACTATTGATCAAACAGGTTTGATCCGTCATTACTACAATTAGCCTGAATAATTTGGGTAAATGTGTAAGCTAGATTTATGCCTATTTTTTCACATCTTCATGGACACCACAATGATCTCCCTCGTGTGGTTATATATTTCCTTATGTTTGGTTTGCAAAAATATGAACTGCTGCGTCTGTGTAGATGAGAGAATCAAAGTGTGTGTGTTGTGCACACGCTACATTATGGCCAAGCATGCACCCTTAAAATAGCATCTGAATAACGTGCCGCTGACTTTAGACTGGGTTTTTCCTGATCTGTGGCGGAGTTGATTTCTGAAACTGCAAAATAGGACCCACACAGACCACAGGGTGAGTGCCCCCTGCTGGCCTCACTAACACCTCTAATGCCTACAATATATAGAACATGTGTCAGTTTTGCATGCTGATTCAGAGTTATCGTCATCTGAAGTCCTCACAGGTGTTGGGTCATCTGAAGTCCTCACAGGTGTTGGGTCATCTGAAGTCTTCATAAGAGGCTGGATCCAAACTGGAGCTGGCGTAATCTCTAGTTCTACCAGAAAGACACAGTATGAAGGACAATAAATACTGTGACAATAAAAACAATTATTAACAGCCCAGCAAGCAATCAAGTTCTTTGGCGTAGGCCCCGTCGGTAGCTTGCAATGCGAGGGTCCGGACTCTGCATATCCTGCCTGAAGACGAAGGCAGGGGCGACGCCGACCCCCTGCGAGGTATGGGAAGGGGCCATCCTGGTGGTGATGAAGGGGCGGGACCATCCTGGGCAGGATGGAGGTGAATGGAACCGTCAGCATCTGCGAACTCAGACGTGTGTAAGTACCAATCTTTTATACCACAAGTATAAGAATATGATTGGATAGATGAGAAGGTAATAAGTGACGTAACAATTGAGTCTTCCCGGCTTTATGCTAAAGCTTTCATTTATCTGACATCCCGAGAAAATAATTAGCGTAGCTGCAGTTCATAACATTTCAAGCAAAAGATAGTCATGTGCATTTGCTCAGATCGAACTGGAGTATAAGGTCATGAGATGCATTATGTGAATGCTTGGCTAAAGAGACATGTCTTTAATCTAGATTTAAACTGACAGACCTGGGCTGAGGTTGTGTTAAACTTTCACATTGCCGTCATTGTAATTTTCATATTTTAATGATAAGAAGACATTTAAAGCCCCCTTACAATCAATTCTATCCCTTAAAAGTCATCTTTGATCACCAAAAGGACATATGTATGTTTTTTTCTTAAAATACATACCTGCCTTAAATAGCTTGAATGTAACACTACATCCTTGCTTCATTTACTATCCGCAGATCCATGAATATGGAAATGAGCCCCGCCTCCACTCACTCACACCAGCTCAGATTACCTGATCCACACGCTTTACTGTAGTAAACGCTGCACAACGGGAAGTGGAAATACTGTTTTAATTCAGCCATATTTGAACCAGAAACTGATTCAGAAGTCGATATATCAGAATTGTAATGCATTTTATGTATCGCTCTCTACAACGTTGGACACATAACGGTAATTAATATGATTAGCTTTTTGCTTGGCTATTTTTTATCAAACAGCTAATAATATGTTTCTAATGTAATCAATTGTCATTTTTATGAACCAATATTGAAAGTATCGATCTTTTGGTCTATGCTGTTTTCAGTTGATGAATGAACAGAACATTGTAGCGTGCCTCCCATCCAATAAATCACAATAGGCATTATGCTTTTTAACTTGTAATATGAAACAAAGTCTCAGATTTCAAATTATGTCCATTTTATTATGAACTTCACAAGGATGAGGTCCAGAAGTGGGTACAGAATGTCTTTAACAATCTGTAACACGCAGGCAAAGGTACCTTAAACTGAAGGTTTGCTCTCTAGAGTTTAACCTTTTTGAAAGTGTACAGTATGTATTGTCTTCTAGAGGCTCAAAACTGGCTAAACCTCCTTTAGTCTCTCTTGGATGGAGATTCAGGACATGCTGAGCATGTTGTCGTCTCACTGAATGAAGACTCATAATGTAGTGTGTCTGTTGATGTATCTTCCCTGACAGGCAGGCTACTCAGAAAATATGGTGTCTGTTAATATCTCACTGATCTGAGACAAGGTTGTGTTGCAGCCTTGTTTGCATTTTGTGTCAGAGAGTGTATTTCCTCTGTCCTTGCCTCTGATGTTGCATAGCCAGTAAATCACCACGCTGCATCTGGAGGTCCTTATTTTATCGCTGCCCTGGCATGAACCTTAGGGTGAGAGTTAAGTTGGGTCAAGGGCAGTTAGTTCATTAGAAACAGCATGTGGACAAATGAGAAGTGCAATGTGGCAAACACTTCTCCTCTATGGCAGTCAGAGGTGTCCGGCCATGAAACTGGAATGCCCTAGAATATGCAGTTTACTACAACATTAAAATTGATTAGTAAATGCTGTAAAATGGTGTTTATTATCATTTCTTTGAAACACTTTACAATAAGGTGCATTAGTTAACATTAGTTAATGCACTGTGAGCTAACATGAACAGCTGTATTGTTATTAGCTTACATTAAAAAAGATGAATAAAAACTGTAAGAAATGTATTGCTCATTGTTAGTTCATGTTCAATACATTAACTAATGTTAACTTATGAACTTTATTGTAAAGTGTTACCGATTTCTTGATACTGAGCAAATAATGTTAATGAGTTGAACCTTGTTGTAAATAATCCATTTGCAATGTAGCCTACGTTGCTTGAAAACCATTTACAGTAATGCGCCTAGTTTTGATAGACTATCCATAATGGTGTCACTGTACATGTAAACAAATCCATCCAGAGAATCCCAATACATATCTAGAGACCAGAATATCAGAGGTACTTGATGGTGGGCTCTTTTAACTTGAGATAGCAACCATCCAGAACATCGTAGCATTGCATTTGTGCACAGGCAAGCCTCCCACATATTTCCCTCCCAAAAAATATCAAAATCTTTTTTTTTTCTTTTTTTTTTTACTATCAGCAAGAGGCTCAGAAAGAAAGAGACACAAATGAAATGCATGGAATAGAACAAAAGAACACACAAGATGAATGTTCTTAGTGGAGTGGATTCATGAAAGCAATTACTTTTGGAATTCTCGATTCTTAGAACACTATATCCTAAAAAGGAGCAGCAGACGTACAAAGAACGAGAGAAATGGAGAGAGGGAATAGAAGTGAGAGAGGTGGTTCGGGGAAAGAAGATGGGAGAGTAGATTACTCCTGCGCTATTTTTCATTTTAAGCAGCTTGTTGACCTTTTGCAGTCAAGCCTGTAGGTGTAGTTTAGCTTCTGTGCTGGAGTCTACTGTAATTTAGGTGGGAACTGAAGCACAGAGAGGAGTGACACACAGGGGGAGTGTGTCCGTGTGTGGCTCTGGGGCGATGCAAGAGTCTGGGCAGCCGACCATCTCAAAATGATTGCCTCTCGTGTGACTGCACTTTTATATGAGTGGGATTTACTGCCCTCCTCCAGTAGCAGCTGTGAAAAGACTCCCATTCATGACGAGCCAACAGGAAGTGATGGTGCTCTTAAAAACCGTCAACACCATCGGAGAGAAGCATAATATGTCAAACTGTTCACTTAACTATGTTTCTCAGTGGCAAAGTGGAAGCGTCGTTATTTTTAAATCATGTCGCTTTTCAGTATTGAACCTATTTTTTTTATTAGATAGCAGGGTAGCTATGACAAATGCTACGACATTATATTTTCCCTGGCATTACTGCAGCAATAAATAAACATTTCTTTGAGTTTGTTCTTTGCAACCGATTCACCTCAAAGTGCTGTGAATCATCACTGACACATGTTTTCACGTGTAGTTTTGGTTTTTCACTTAGTTTAGATTTTCACTTTAATTTGAAGCTGGAAATTCATTTTGCAGTAGAATTGAGGATTATTGTCACATCCATAAGAAGACAGACTAGGGTAAAGTGTAACAAACAGGTTTATTGAAAAGTGCAGAGTGAGCAATGCTGGTAGTGATGATCGATGACGGGAATGCGGATAATGGTGAACACTTAGCTGAACCGGAATAATGTCTTCACAGATGATGACGATGACACTCAAGACGATGACGATCAACAGAGACAACGGGGGATGACAGGACTTCAGGTAAGTAAGATCAGTAGCTGGAAGTTCAGGTAAGTAAGATCAGTAGCTGGAAGTTCAGGTAAGTAGTCTAGGTCGTGTAGAGACGAGACTAGACACTGAAGTGAAGGGAACGGTGGCTGATATAGGGAGTGTAATCATGACGTGCAGGTGATGAGAGTTCAGGTGACTGTGATCGGGTGGGCGGAGTGATGGCTCTGTTGACTCTGTGACAGTTATGAAGGTTTTGGTTTTTATTTATTACATTTTGGTATAATAGTTTGTGCAATAAATAGTGTCAGTGTGTAACGTCTTAGTTTCCAAGGAAGATGAAGATAATCCCGAATCAATATCAAAGTTAAATTTATTAAACAAAATCCCCTCAGATACATACCAAGCCAAGAGTCTACAAAACAGAGTGCTTAGAACAAGCAATACCAGACAAATGAAATAACCAAACTGAGGGACTTAGGCTATGTTTACACGGAAACGATCTGAAGAGAAAACGCAAAAGTGGCGTTGCGTTATTACTTTTTATTCTGCGTCTAGACAACCGTTATGGGGGGGAAATCTGCGTGCATATGGTGACGCAAAAGTGTGTGAAATTTGATGTAGTGTGCACTCCAGGCAGCTAGGTGGCGATGTGAAGCACTGCCACACAACAACACCAAGTCCGTGGGCCTGCGTACAACCTTCCTTCTACTTCTCTCCCTAGTCGACTTTTGTGTTTTTACCCTTTAGACGGGAACGCGGCGGTGGAGCGTTTTTAAGATTTCCACTCTGGAGGGTGGTTTCACTTTTTTGCGTTTTTAAGCCCCAAAAACGCTGTTGCCGTGTAAACGAAAGCCACATCTGATCAAATATTTTTATGTTTTCACCCGCGAGCGTTCTCGTTTAAATAGGGCCTAAAAAACACAGGGATAATGAACAGAATACAAAACAGGTGCGACCGTTAAATCAATAACCATGGTGAAAAACAAGTGGCGTGAAAATGAGAACAAATGGAACAGGAAACTACAAGCAAACTAAGTTACACAACAACGATATGCTTTAAACGGAGAAGTTTGTCCTTAGAGTTTCCCACATACAGACGACACCATTGTCAAAACGAACCCCATTCTCACGGATCCACGAAAACGACTAAAAACGCTGTATTCTGCTGCAGGGCCATTAGATAAAACACTATAGACTGAACACGTAATAAGCATGTGCACGTCATCGTCTTCAGAGATTCGCGTTTTTGTTGTGTACATGGAGACCGTTTTCAATAGTTTGCGTTTTCAGGCACCTAAAACTCCATTGTCGTGTAAACAAACGGCCAAAACTTGTTAAAAGTTTTAAGTTTTAAGTTGAAAACAGTGTCATGTAAACAGCCCCTAAGAGTCCATGAAAATGAAACTAAGACAAATTAAACTGAATGTGAATGTGACAGTGTAGCAAGCACCTTTTTCCATTACTCAGCACTCCATTCAAAAATGCACTCAGCATTCAAAGCGCAAACATGGTGTCTGTCAATCAACAAAATTCTCCATGAAACAAACTCTAAACATGACGAGACAAAAAACCAAACAAATCATATGCACACTATTGCAATTAATCATTGAGTAGACAATAAGCATTAAAAAGAGAATACTGTAAAACAGACAAACAGTTGTAATTCTACAGCACTGCTGCATTAAAGTCATTCTCCTCTCTCAGGTTCACTGTAAGGCTGTGGCGAGGCCAGACTTTTTAAAGTAAGTGGACCTCTGTGAAATAGGGTAGACCAAAGCCTGCTCTCAAATAACATCATTTTACAATGCATGGCATGCAAATAATTTGACGATTAAGATTAGTTAAATGTGATTTATTGTCAGCCTCCAATTTCATGAAAACAACAAAATCCATTCCTAAATAAAATAACAAATGAACAGAATAAAAAACAATAAACAGAGATAAAAAGGCGGAGTGTGTGTGAGGCTTCCCCAGGCCACGGAATTATGATTAGCATGGAATCTTCTCACTCAAACTGCTTCTGATTGCTTTTACAGGGAAACACTGGCCATAACTGCTTTATAGGTTCAGTTTTCTCCGTATAATAGCATATTGGTGATTTTGCAAACAATCCCTTGAATATCTTTTTGCCCTCTGCAAAGGTTTGTACAACTTGTTTTTGCAGCGTTGAGCAATGTAGCCAATCACAGACATGTCTGTTGATTTCTTCAACGCAATGGCCAATCAGAGGTGTTTAAGTTAGAATCCACTTACCGCTCAAAGCTGGAGTTTTTGTTCTGCAAGCTCGCAAATCCTCTCATTATAGCAAAGCATAGACATTATGTAAATAAGAGATTCATTGTGCAGTGTAGACAGCTCGATCTCACAAAGTTACATTATAAACAAGATGAGTGACAGCTTTTAAGGGATTATAAAGGGAAGTTTTTTTTGTAGGCGATGTAATCATTTCAGAATTTGAATAATTTGTATGCTTTTGTATAAATAATTTGTATAACTTCACGTTTCCGGAGTGACATCCATGAGATTCATGTATTTTTTCTCCTTTCCCACAATAAAATAATTTTGTGTCTCATTTGATTGGGTGGACCAGCCATCAGTCTGAGTGGGCCAGTGCCACCCTGGCCTAATAATGTGTTGCCATTAGAGTTCACAATCATATAATTATAATAAGCGATAGAACTTATGCTGTAAAACTAACCAAGTATGCAGATACTCGCTATAAGTATGCAGTGAATTCACATGAAAAGACCGTTGAGTAAAAAAGAGCATCAGGAATTGTTAGTAATCTTAAGGCTATAAACAACGCAAATATTGCAGACACTGTTCTAGAGAGATAAGGACTGATATATCGCTCACACGTTGTGTATTATTGGCAGGCTGTTCATCTGCTAACTACGGTACATCTATAAAATCTGCCGGCTGCAATAAATAGCATTAAATGGTTCTGAACAGGTGGGTCAGTATAATACACATGTCCTCACCTCTCCTCGAGCGTCGGAGGCTCCCGCCTCTCAATCCTTTAGATTGTGCTGCCTCTAATGTGCCATTTAAAACTATTCTCTCCTCAATTATAATACGAAAAAAGCCTTATTTCCCCCTCAGCAAGCCCTTCAATTGGGAACAGATGTTTCTCCCTCCCCAGGAAATGACTCGCTCCTTAGTGATAGAGGCAGGCGGCTGTGCTTTATTAAACATATAAAAAGCCTCTTAAATGATGTGATTCAGAGGAAATATAGGCTGATATTCATTCTTTCAATTTGGGGCAAGCGAGCGCCGCTGAAATAATTACAGAGAGAGAGTGGCAGCTCTCATCGTGCTGTGAAAATGTCACGTTTCAGTCGCTGCAGCTCGGGGAGGCGCACCACCAACCGATCCAGGGAAAAGTTCGGGTTTTGCTTAGCATGAGACACAAACAACTTTCACAGGTGAATATACATGGAAGTATGCATCCAATGGTACTTTTCAGGCAATCTGAATCTAAAAGAATAACACAGTCTCACCCCAAAACGTCACATACTGACGGGTCTTGACCATACGGCAACATACGATGAAAAGGGTACCCCTATAACGTCCATGTGTGACGACTCGGGTATGGTTGGGTTTAGGTATGCGTTAGGGTACCGCTAGGAGGCGCTGCTGGTGCGCTTATGTCTGCGTCTCATATTGACGTTGTAGGGGTACCCTTTTCGTCGTATGTTGACGTATGGTCAAGACCCGTCAGTATATGACGTTTTGGGGTGAGACCGGGCTTAAAAGAAGCATTGAAAAGTGAACATTATCTAACCGTCATGACATTAAAGACCAATCATATAGCTTCAGAAGGTTTGAAAGATAGCATATGAGTTGTAATAAGTATTTATTTATTTTTGGAGAAGTCTCAAGCTGTCAAGTATGCTGTCATTTTATGTAAAAGAAAAGCGTGGAAATTCTTGATAACATCTTATTTCAGATCCACTGAAGAAAGGGTTTGATGATGACAATGATTGTATAATGTTGAATTGTTAATGATGATCTTATGTATTGAAAATCTCTCTTATCAAAACACAAACTATACAGGCTAAATATAAAGTGACAGACAAAAAATAAATTTCTCATATTACCCACAAAAACAAACATTAAAAAATAAAGTCAATGTATCTCTAAACATTTTACATTGCTGGATTTGTTATTTTATTAACAAACAGAATAGTATATGTTGTAGCTTCTACGCACTGATTTTCTGAATACTTAATTTCCAGATAATATGGGAATGTTCTGTCATTCCAGAAAGAAACCTCAAAACAAACAAAACCTGATTGCCACTTACTCCTATCTGAAGGACAGATTTCAGTGGGCATGGTCCTCATTAGCATAGAAATGAATATGATGCCAGATAATGAATATATGGCTCTTGATGCTTCATGAAAGAACTTCAGAGAGAGGGAGGGTAAGAAAAAAGAGCTAGAGAGATACAGAGAAAGAAAGAAAGAAATAGACCAACTTTTATTTTTAATGGAGTGCTTGTGTAAGACATTAGCATGAAGAGAGAGTGGGTGTTTGAAAACTAGGCCAGGGAAAGGACATTGTCAAGGTCAGCTTCAGAGACAGAACAAATGACAGATGGATAGAAGCAGCCAATCTTCTCCAGTAAAATTCCAATACAAACAAATGTCTTCATAAGTAGAACAATATTAGCAACAACACTCGGCAATGGTGTTTAACTTATTAATTTGCACATGGTTTATCTTAAAGGGGTCCTATTATGCATATATGCAAACAAGTTGACAAGGTTTGTCTTAAGCCTGACGAGTAGTTACAATTTGTAACACTGTCCCTGAACATTATAACCTCGACGCATTGTCTGTGAATGAAATTTGTTCAGCACAATGCTCTTGTTCTTTAACATTGTCAGGGTCTGAATCGGCTCGAAATGGTTTGAAATTGATGCCATCGTTAATATTTACATCTGAGCAGAGTTTGCGGTTATGAAGGGGCGGGACATTTCCAGAACACTCGTGCTGCCAATCACAACTCACTGGGTCAGCTAACCAATCAGTACATTTTGTACTTTGGAAGGAGGGGGCTTGATCAAAAACGACGTGTTTAACTAGACTGGGGAGAGAGGAGCCGTAATAATATAAAATATGTAAAAAATAATGAATTTTGTTGAACAATGAAGCATGAAAACATATTCTTGTAAACCCCAAAAACAAAATCAAGACTTCATAAAAGGGCATAATAGGACCCCTTTAAAGCATATTTAAAACACTCCACAGACATATAAACAACATTAAAAGCTTGATTTTCACCACAGGGGGACTTTAACTAATCTCTTACAATAAAACACATTGTGAATCAAATGCATACAGTATGTTGATGAGTGAAGACTGCAGGCTAGTTGTTATGTTCAGAGCTGGACGGATGAAGAGATGAAAATACAAATGCAGTAATCTTTGTAATTAAATTAAACAAAGATAATCGAAGAGGCGACGGTTATCCAAAGAAAATGCAAACTTAATATTGACAAAGTCAAAACAATAACCGACACTGAACTGAAGAACCCGAGTATAAATACACAGAGTAACGATGATCTAAGCAAGACACAGGTAAAGAACCAAATCCGTAACTGTAGAAACACTGACTCTGAGTGGCAAAGTACTGGCAACATGTGAGAAGTAGCGGTATGTAGGAAAACGAGAAGGTACACTAAAGATTAAAATATAGAAGTGGTGGTAATGCGTACAGGCCCACTTTGAGCCCTGTACTTAACCAATGAAACAAGGGAAATTGGGGCTGCTTCCGAAAACTTAACAATGCTGGCTTCGGAGGACGCAATCCAAGGTAGGAAGGCATTGAGGCCCATCCGAATCCAGTTAGCTTCACTTCCTGTCTCCTGAGATACCTTCATCCGATCGATTTTTAAAGGCATCATATATGTATCCTTCGCTGCCTTTGATATCCCACAATCCTGTACTTTCCATTCTGATAGTTGAGCTAAAAAAAGGATGCGTCTTAACGTTGCGGTTGATGGTGAGTCTGTGTAAATGTACGTTTCTGACCAACATTTTCCACTTCTTATGTCATTTTTTTTTAGCGATGATGACCTTACTATTGAAGCAATCAGATATTTCCTCAGTTATCACCAAAGCGCACTCTATTTTTGGTAGATGAATAAACCAATACGCTGCCTCAGAAGTCTGTCTGAAATCAATTCCATAAGGAGCCTTCGAGCATTTTCAGAATCAGCCAGGGACTAAACACAAGGTATGTGACCACAAATACAACAGAATGAAAGGAATATCAAAATAAAAGTCCTCGAACCGAAATTAATAACCAGCCATGACAGAAGTTAAGTCTGAAACAAAATCGCATTGGATAAAAAAAAACAAAAAAAACATTTGTGATATGGGATAAATATTGTTAGTATATTATTTTTAATACTTTATTTTTGTAACTTTTATTTCATGTTTTTATTTTCATATTTTACTCCATGTTATTGAATATGGCAATGTTAAAGGAGAACTCCGGTCAATTTTAACATTGAGCTCAATTTTTTGTAAATTTGGAGTGCTGTCAATACAGAGAACAACGACAAAAATCGGTGTTGCCTACACCGTGTTATCCTATTTTTAAAATTTGCACCCTATTGACTTGAATGGGGCAAGTTTTAAACCTGGTTTTATCCTCTTAACATCTTTGATGTGTCATACAAGTGCCCAGCCATGTTGAGTGATTCCGTCAGAGTGAACACGAGTGAATCTGACAGCAGTAGATGTGAAAGATATTAATAAAAATAATGTTAATTCAGCCAGCGCAAATACCTGTATTTAGTTCCTGTTTTCGGTGGAAGTCCAAAGTAGTCGATTGTCGAGTTCACGCGCGTGATCATAGTAACTAAACCTATGCGCGTGAACTCGACAATCGACTACTTTGGACTTCGACCGAAAACAGGAACTAAATAGAGGTATTTGCGCTGGCTGATATAACATCATTTGTATTCATATATTTCACATCTACTGCAGTCAGATTCACTCGTGTTCACTCTTAAGGAATCACTCAACATGGCTGGGCACTTGTAATGACACATCAAGGATGATAAGACTAAGAACTGGTTAAGTTTAAAACTTGCCCCATTCAAGTCAATAGGGTGTAAATTTTAAAAATAGGATAACACAGTGTAGGCAACACCGATTTTTGTCGTTGTTCTCTGTATTGACAGCACTCCAAATTTACTAAAAATTGAGCTCAATGTTAAAATTGACCGGAGTTCTCCTTTAATGTATTTGGTCTTGGCAGACTAGATCTGCTACACTGCTGCTGTTGCTGAGCCTGTAAGGACTTGCTACTGCTAACAGATACACAGACACACTGCTGTGAGCATGTAAGATATGCTGCCGCTGCATGAATAGACATTCGGGGTGTAACGGTTCACAAAATTCACGATTCGGTTCGGTACGATACAGCAAAAAGAAAGAAATGCCAGAGAAATTTCCTTGATTAGATTTTTTAAATTATATCTTTATTACTAACCAACATCCTAAAGTATGATATTTTGTTTTACTTTGAGCAATGATGGAGCAATATTTGACTTTTCTTAGGAGCATATAAAACAAAACAGCTCCTTGGACAAAATGAAATATTGTAGTAGTTATAAACAAAGGTTTATTTTAGTTCAGATTAACATTTGAGGGCAGCAATTGTATTCATAATGTCAAAATAAAACCGACGTAATATTACTTGAAAGCATTATAGTCTATTATTCCTTTCAAACTTCCATGGTTACAGTTAGTAGTGTTACAACAGTAAATCCATGGTGAATGCTGCTGATCTGTGGACACTGAATAGTTCATTCATGGCACAATGTTTCATCATGGTTTCCTCGCTGATCCGTTGTTATTACTTCAGTGGCGAATTCAAATGCTTTCTTTACTGGCTCTCGCTGTGTAGTGTCGCTTGATCAAGATCGCGCTGCATTGGTTCAAACTGATAAACGGTCCGTCAACCACACAATAACGAGTAGGCCTAGCTCAGTTTCGTTCCGCTTACATTACATTTGCCATTTGATGTTGGGCAATGTTGTGGTCGTGCCAGCGTCTCTTACATTATGAGCGCGCTTGCCACGTGCAACGAGCCTACATTTGAAATAACGGAAATTTGATCGGCAGGAAAAAATGGTCCAAACTTCGGTTTGAAAATGCGTACCGAAAACCGAATCAAAAGCCTCGTACCGAACGGTTCAATACGAATACGTGTATTGTTACACCCCCTAGACATAAATCCTGTAGCAGATCCAGACAGGTGGAGCTGGGGGAGGTGGAGGATCTCTGGTAGCACGCTGCAGAACAGCAAACACTGAACACGACTGTTCCCATCATACTGTAGCATGCAGAATACACTCGCCCATCACAAAACCATAATTGAATTACTCTGCATTTATTTATTCCTGCTGTTCCAGTTCCAAGTGGGTCACTTTTATTCTATGTGGCACCGAGAGGGATTCAATTTACACACAGATTCTGGATACTGACCTCTGTGTTGTACTTAAGTTAATTTAGAGTGTGTTTCTAGCTGACAACATTGATCACTGCCTCCTGTTAAATACCATTGAACAGTAAAATTAGATTCATTAGAGGTAATTTGAATGATTAAAAGCCTATGAATAGCCACTTATGTGACCTTACAAGCCTGCGCTCAAAAACATTCAATATTGCCTGAGTATAAAAAAGTAATGAGAAGAAGCCTGTTTGTTAATGAAACTAATGTCTGACTGGAACAGCGAGTCTCAAAAGGTGGCTGTGTGTCGAGAGCACAATTGACACACACACACACACACACACACACACACACACACACACACACACACACACACACGTTACAATATGTTGCTTTTCAGCTATTGAGCACATTTTCAGCAAATCTGTTTACTGTAAATGCAATCAAAACAGACACCATCAATAAATCATATGTACTAACAACCGTTATATTGTTAGCAGTCAAGACCTATTCACAAGGTGTTTTTGTCATGAATATTTACAATAAACAAACAAATAAATAAATAATCGTTATTAACCAGTGAGATAAAATATTTTATGTCATGTATCTGAAGCTTGTATTCTACATGGATGTGAAATCGTTGCTAGATATAGTACAAGCAACTTATTAAAGCTATAATGGTACAAACAAGCAGAGTGATTGCTTTTTGTAATTATAATTTCTGACTAAATGAGAATATTTAACATGTATATACTATCAAACGTTTGGAATATGATTTTTAAATAATAAAAAAAAATAATAAAAAAAATATATATATATATATATTCTGAAAAGAACTCTCCTATGATCACCAAGGCTACAACTGTTTGATCACAAATACAGTAAAAACAGTCATATTGTACATTTATATTATATGTATATTGTATTTTCAAGATACAATAGCTGTTTTCTACTTGAATGTATTGTAAAATGTAATATATTCCTTTGATCAAAGCTGAATTTTCAGCATCATTACTCCAGGCTTCAGGGTCACATGATCCTTCAGAAATCATCCTAATATCTAAACAAAACATTTCTTATTATTATCATCAATGTTGAAAACAGTTGTGCTGCTAATATTTTTGTGGAAATGCTGCTTTTTTTATGAAACTCATTCAAGTGTTGATAAAACAAGAACACACGAAGCAAGTATAAAATGTAAAGTAGTAAAGTAGATGCTCTGTTCTTGTTCATGTTTAGATATTCATTCTACAAAATATTCTGGGGGGAATTACAATTTTGTGAAACTTATCAAAAATTTGTGTTGAAATAATGCTGGCGGGGAAATAGTTAATGATTGTATTGAAGATGAATCACTGTATGGCCATCTGGGAGTTTGGTATGGCGATAAAGGTTTTAGGATCATGATTTTTCGGTAGTTTCACAGCACATCGTGACTGTACCTTAGCACTAGGGGTGTCATTTCAGGAAATCCCTAACATGGACAAAGACATATATAGTAGACTATATAGTAGGGAAAGTACCTGGATGTCCTACTTCTTCTGGTGAGATTCTGAAGTGTGCATCTGATGGTCACTTTTACTATCCCATGAGGCCATGTGAGAGGATTTGTGAATGACAGTGAAGCTGAGGCTGGTAGGTCACATGACAATGACAACATGGATTCACCAACATGGATAGTACGTCCAGATTACATTCTTACTACACTACTTTTTGAGCAGCCTTGAAGTAATTACTTATTCAAGTACCGGTACCTACTCAAGAGAGTATGCAATTTTGAACGCAGCCATCCAGGGATCACTCTACCTAAATAAAACGCAGATAGAGACTTTTTGACTGAAAGGTGATGTCACTTCCTGGAGGATGATGCCATTAACGAACTGGCTTTTGTAGTTAGGCCCATTTTACACACACTGGGTGCTTCTCATACTATATTTGTGCATCTTTTTTATACTTTCCATGCATCCTACCTCTTACCTTGAGTGAGGATGAGATGCCAGGATGAAGGTATCGGAGCAAAGATGTAAAACAGAATATTCTTGCTCACTCAGGCATCGCTTCAAAGGGACATCAGTGTGCTTCAGGGATCTGCTGTTATATTTTGTTAATTAAGGCATTCTTAATAAATATTAATGAAGCAGGATGCACTCTTGAAGTATATGAAATTTATGGTTTATTTAAACCACATACTTGTTTCCGGGTCATAGACTGAAGGATGGATGAGCGAGGAAACATCCGCACTGAGTACTGAGCATCATCCAGGGTGTCTACTGCACGTGTGCTACGTATACATATAGCAAATACAACACAGCAAAAATATGAATTAAACAAATTAAGTTTTATTTAAACATGTAGAATTAGTACAGAAATGTAATAATCAAATGTAAAAACAAAATATTGAATAGTCTTCACTGTATGAATGAAATATAAATGCATTTTTATTTATAGCTAAAAAGTTATTTAGTCAAGGGCAGTAAGTTATTTTCTATTTTGTTTGATTCATATTAATGACACAGAGCAGCAGATTTATTAGGCTGCTGTCACTTTAAGACCAAACGTACGGATCCATTATAATGCACATCTAGTTTACTTTCATTAAGTCATAACCGGCTGTGTTTACAGTACATGCATACTCCACACAATGGGATTTTTGACATCATTTTGTGTGTATTTGATCATTCAAGCGCAATAAGACGTGAAAGAGTTCACGATCGCATGCTGAGAGATGCGGCTTTCTGTGCAGTCAGCTCTTACACCGCTTTGAGTTCTCTTCCACTGCGTATTGTGCTTAATAACACGTTTTAACATCGAGCACGTTCCAAATTCGAGATTGCCTGAGAGAGGCATCTTTCTGTGCGTTCACTTGTGGCAGTGTGCCAGTCAGCATGAGCACCGCACCGAGGTCCTTTTCAGGATATATTGCGCTTATAACTCATTTTAATATCAAGCACATCCCACTCTTTATATTTTCATTCATGCACTTCATCACTCTGAAGTGTCAAAAGTGCTATATATACCGCAATATAATCTATATAGCAAAATCTCTAACAATAGACGTTTTATACTGTGGTAAAAAGTATATATATCGTCACACTGCCCAGCCCTAAAGCCTATATTGCACAAGTTTATGTTAGTTAATATGTTTATATTGTGTTTTTAAACCGATTTCTGCTAAATTGAATGTGTAACACACTAATACATAAATAAATAAAAATAGGTTGAATTGGACTTGCAGAAACTCTACAGTGCTTATGAACAGTCCCTGTTTACACACAGGCAGTTTGTGGACACTATGGTCTTCTGGTTTCAGGAAAGCTCCCTAGAACTGAATATTATTAAGACCAAAGAACTGTGCTGTGGAGGTTCAGGCCACCTAATGCCCTACAGCCTCTCTCTGACCCACTCAGGCAGCCTCCATTACTGCAGACCCTTTGCATCTGTATCACTCTTCTCAGATACTCCCAAAACAAGAGCTTATAGAAACGATGTTATCCCTATTTCTATATCTATTTTACACCAGTCAAATCAGTCCGTTATCCCTGTTTTTGCAATTTAGCATGACAGCATTTATTTAATTATTTGTTTGTTTGTTTGTCTAAGCACTATTTTAGGTGTCTTTCAGTATTCAATAATTTAAACAATTATTAAATCAGTGGTTTCTATTTTTTCTTTTCTTGTTTTTTTCTTCTTCAGTGAAATTGTTGTTGAAGGGGTCCTATTGTGTCCATTTACGAAGTCTTGATTTTGTTTTGGGGTGTAGCCTACTAGAATATGTTTTAATGCTTGATTGTTCAAAAATCTCATTATTTTTCACACATTTTACATTATTACAGCTCCCCTCTCCCCAGTCTGGTTAAACGTGTCGTTTTCGATGAAACCCCTCCTTAACGAAATACAAAATGTGCTGTGATTGGTTAGCTTGGCAAGAGTGTTGTGATTGGCACCTCTCAGCATTTGTTCTGGAAATGTCACACCCCTTCAGAACCAGCAATATTCAGATGTAAATATTAACAATGGCGTCAATTTCAAACTATTTCGAGCCGAATAAGACCCTGGCAATGTTAACGAAAAAGAGGATTGTGCTGAACGACTTTGCAAACACGGATTTCACAGGACGTTTCAGAGATTATTTTATTTTTTTAAGACTTTATAGATACAATTTATCCTCCATTTAATAAAATTTGTTGAAAAACGATGGTAATACAAACAGTAATTGGTCACAAAATCATAGACAATTTTCATTAGGGGTGGTGAACAGTCGTACAAAAAGCGAAAGCTTACAAAGGCTACAGTAAACACTACATCAATACTGTAATGTTAGTTAGCAGGCTAGCGGAGGCAAAGCTTTACATCGTAGCTATCAAAGCAACTATATAAAGCTTATAATTGGAACCATTAATAGAAAACACAACTACAAATAATAGACATACTTTCAAGTTGTGATCCATAAATAACAGATTGTCCCGACAGAATGGGAATGGCTCCGTCTTTCAGGAGAAGCTTTTGTGTGTATAGCCTGCATTGTACTCTCTTCTGGAAGCTGTTATCCAGAAAATGTGCAGCACACAGACAAATGTTGAGGTTATAATGTTCAGGAACAGTGTTAAAAAATACATTTTAACCTCTCTAAGTTCGTCAGTCTTAGGGCAACATTTTTCGGGATGTAAATAAACAACAACTCTTCCTCTTCTCTAAAGCAGCTCAACATGGCCTCACCTGGGGTGGAGTTTGTGTAAATTTTAGGGTTTGTGATGTCACCAACCCCAGAAGAAGCTTGTTGTAGTCCCGACCAGTTTGTTGTAGTCCCTAAAAAGCGATTTCAGTAAGAGAAAATATATCCCTTTGCATTGAACTTTGAGCGTCGTAACTTTGCAGATGTTGTTTATGATCAAACAGCAACATTACACACTAACTAAAGTTAAAAAAGTGAAATCATAATGACTTGATTACAGTCGGTGTCATCACTAGTAAATTATCACTTGTAGAATGACACTAAATGCAAATGGAAAAGCTTTCTGTTTTTTTAGTACATTGTTGTCGTGTAAACGTAACCTTAGGTACATTATGCTTAAAACTGAGAACGTTATGCTTTCCTTTGAGTGTTCCGCGTACAGACGACACCATTGTCAAAAGGATCCCCATTCTTGTCAAAAGTACCCATGTGTCCATGGATCATTGTAGCCAATCACAGACATATCCAATGAGCTTGTGAACACAATGGCCAATGAGAGCTGTTTACGATTCCGTAATTGGTTTTGTTTTCATTGTTTTCCTGAGTTCTTGTTACTAGTTTGTTTTCATGGTTTCTGATTAAGTTACGCCCGTGTTTCTGGTTCCGTTAATTATAGCTCTGTATTTTTAAGCGCTCAGTTCTTTGTGTTCATGGTTCGGTGTCATTGATGGTTATATTGTGGTTTATCTTCGTTATATATATATATATATATATATATATATATATATATATATACCTATATGGTAACGCTTTAGATTATAGCCCGGAAAGTACTGCGTAATTACAATTAAATTACACTGTAACTTTCGGTAATTACAGTGTGCCTATAAAGTACTTATGTGTAAGTATAGGGGAACAATATGTAAAGTCTTGGGAATAAAGGGGTAACAACCAGGAAAATACTGCGTAATTCAAATGAAATTACAGTGTAACTTTCGGTAATTACAGTGTACCTATAAAGTACTTATGTGTAAGTATAGGGGAACAATATGTAAAGTCTTGGGAATAAAGGGGTAACAACCAGGAAAATACTGCGTAATTCAAATGAAATTACAGTGTAACTTTCGGTAATTACAGTGTACCTATAAAGTACGTACGTGTAAGTATGTAGGGGAACAATGTAAAGTTTTGGAATAAAGGGGTAACAACCAGGAAAAAAAAAATTTATTTAGGCAAATTATTTATACTGTAAGTATTTTAGAACTACGGGGTACTTATACTATAATACAATCTTACTTTTGGGAGCAATTTAGCGAGTAGGCTACATACACTGCACCTTTTTGTAATAATAGTGTATACAAATACATAAAGACTTTTTTCATTTTATAAAGTAGGGTAATTTGTTTTTATTGCAAAGGTGCACTGATTAAGTTGTTTCAAGGCAAGTAAAAATATTGCAACTTTTTTTTTTAAATGCTGGGGAAATATACTCTTGTTTCATGTAGTTACAGGGTAAGTACAATAAAAACACATGTAAACACACAATCTGATATCACTTGGAAAACTTTATTTGAAAAACAACTTATTTCAAAAAAGATTTACAACATATTACACTTATTATTCTTTACTCCTTTTTTTAAATCAACTTTTCATTTCAAATTCTAAAGTCCTGACAGAAAGTATACGTTTTTGCATGCTTCCTACTTCCTCCTCCTCCTCTTGCATGGCTTCCTCCTCTTGTTCCTCTTCTTCTTTTTCTATCATTCCATTGATTAGCCTAATCTTAAGGAGTCTTTTGCTATTCTGTATTATGTATTAAAAGAAAATACAGTACACCCAGAAATGTTCTCATAATTTACTCATCTTTTCGCTACCGACCAACTGTCACCAGCGTCCAGCGAGTGCATGAGAGTCGGCTTGGCTTCGTGTTTGGTGAAGCTTCACGCGTTCATTACGTTCTCGCGGGAGTTAGATGTGAAACTCGCGCGAGAACTGCCATCTCTGTTCTTCTGTATTGTTTGTTTTTCATTATTATTATGTGTTATTGTTTGTATTTTGTTGTGAGCATTATTAAAAATAAAATAAATAAATCGACATTCGGTTTCTCGGTGCGCTTACGTCACGCTTTAAGTTGTCAAGCGTGAACTCAACCCTCTCATGCACGCGCAAGTGACAGTTGGTCGGAACGGAAGCGATAGTCTACAGTTCAAAATTTTTAAATATTTGGTATTTTTCTTACAAACACTTATCGTCTCACTTCAGAAGACATTGATTCATCCATTGGGGTCATGTGGATTACTGTAGTTATTGCTGTATGTGCTGTTTGATGTCAACTTTTAGGAACACATGAGCTTGCATTATGCATTCACAGAGATTATATATTTTTCTAAAAAAATTTGTTTGTGTTAATCTGAAGAAGGAAATTCATATACATCTCGGATGACATGAGGGTAAAAGATGAGTAAATGGTGAGGACATTTCTGTACTGTATTTTCTTTTAACACATAGGCTAATACAGAATAGCAAGAGACATTGGATTCCTTCTTAAGATTTATCAGTGGAAATAAATAAAAAGAAGAAGAGGAATAAGTGGAGGAGGAAACCAAGCAAGAGAAACAAAGTGTTGTAAATCCGTTTTGAAATAAGTTGTTTTTCAAATAAAGTTTTCCAAGTGATATCAGATTGTGTGTTTACATGTGTTTTTATTGTACTTACCCTGTAACTACATGAAACAAGAGGGTAAGAAGCACCACTTTAATTTACGGCCCGCAATGTCATACTTACACTGTAACTACATGAAACAAGAGTATATTTCCCCAGCATTTAAAAAAAAAGTTGCAATATTTTTACTTGCCTTGAAACAACTTAATCAGTGCACCTTTGCAATAAAAACAAATTAGCCTACTTTATAAATGCACTGATATATAGGCTACCCCGTAATTTGAAAAAAAGCCTTTATGTATTTGTATACACTATTATTACAAAAAGGTGCAGTGTATGTAGCCTACTCGCTAAATTGCTCCCAAAAGTAAGATTGTATTATAGTATAAGTACCCCGTAGTTCTAAAAATACTTACAGTATAAATAATTTGCCTAAATAAATTTTTTTTTTCTGGTTGTTACCCCTTTATTCCAAAACTTTACATTGTTCCCCTACATACTTACACGTACGTACTTTATAGGTACACTGTAATTACCGAAAGTTACAATGTAATTTCATTTTAATTACGCAGTATTTTCCTGGTTGTTACCCCTTAATTCCCAAGACTTTACATATTGTTCCCCTATACTTACACATAAGTACTTTATAGGTACACTGTAATTACCGAAAGTTACACTGTAATTTCATTGTAATTACGCAGTACTTTCCGGGCTGTAATCTAAAGCGAAAAAAAAAATGTAAGAGGCAACAAAATAAAGGTCATGTTTATATTAAAAAAGATAAAGTGATGTGTCTACTTTTAAAAAGTACAACAAACAACACATTATAATTAAACAGTATACACATTGGCACAAGTCTAGTGTGACGGAATTACTTACTGACATTTTCCGACTAAAGTTATATCCAGTATGTCAACTTTGTTGAAATTTGAGTATGTACATGATGTAACCTGGTAACTTTTACATGATAAAAACAGAAACGGTCGTGTCATATACAGTAGGCCAGGGGTGCCCAATCCTGCTCCTGCCGATCGACTGTCCTGCACAGTTCATCTCCAACCCTAATCAAACACACCTGCCTTTAATTTTCAAGTGATCCTGAAGACCTTAATTGGTTGCTTCAGGTGTGATTGATTAGGGTTGGAGATGAACTGTGCAGGACAGTCGATCAGCAGGAGCAGGATTGGGCACCCCTGCAGTAGGCAAATCAAAATTATGAAACATATGCTGTTGATGGAGCTAGCGGTAACTTGTATTGAACCAAGAACACACTGTAAGCTGAAATGTACTGGATTTGATTGGGGTTTTTTTGGTATAGAAAGCTTTATATAGGAAACAGCGTGATGCAGTATTTATGAGACTCACACTGTGCTAATGCAGAGACAGAAAAGGAGACTGAAAGGAGAGAGAAAGGAGGGGTTGAGTATGCAGTTAAGGCAATTTCAAAATTCAGATTAGAAACAAAAGCCATCAGTGCAAGAGAGTGGAGAAAAATGCTAGTGATGCAATTATGAAATGACTGCAGACAGTGCAAAAGTAGTTTAGCTGTCAATCTCTGATTCCTTCAAGACCTTTCCCACCATTGTCAAGGACAAATGTTCAATTTCTTTTGTGTGTGTTTGTGTGTGTTTTGGCTCCTCCCAATTGTAAATCATTGCTTTCAGTACTCCATCCAGAACTCTTGTGTGACAGTCCATTTGGAGGAAATGACCACCTTTACGGTTCTCATCTTGCTGTCTGATTGAAAAAATTGCTTCAGACAGGCTGTGTTTGCTTGTGAGTTTGTGTTTCTTCAGTGGCCCACTGGTACTTTTGTCTGTGCAGTCATTCAACAGATCAATTTGTGTAAAAGTCTCTGAAATCTTCTCTGCTCTTCTGAGGATATCAATAGGTGCCTAGGTAGAAAGACATACTGTGGATCATAAGTTTCAGGATGGGCCTGAGCCATAGCTAGAAAGGAATATTACACTGCAATCATCCAAAACTCCCTAGCATAGCAACAACCCAAAACAATCTTGCAACTATTTTGAAGCCACACTAGTATCATGGCAGTAGGTTTTGCATGGACTAGCATCAATCAGATTTTCTTAAAAAAAAGTCCACTTTTGAATGTTGAAGTGCCGATATAAGTACCTTGTCAACTAACATTATACTCATTAGAGTATTAGATGATTGTCTGCTTAATATCTGCACACACTTCATTGTGATGCTCCTCCAACAGACATTCTACTGACTATAAGTAACTTTGCAACTACATGTCAACTTATTCTATTAACCCGAACCTAACAGTCTACTAATATTCTGATGAGAGTCAGTTGACATAGTTATAAAGTTACATTCAGTCAGTAGAATGTCTAAAGTGGATTATCGAAATAGTGTAAGGGGATTTACAGTCAGAGACCCAGAACCAGAAATTATTAATTAAGACAAGCGTATGAATTACAATAAATTAAAGAAGTTTTACTGAAGATAGTTTGCAGTTTCATCAGCAGAAGTCAGCTTCAAGACTCACAAAGAGTCTTACAGTTAGAAAGATCACAGCAGTTATACACTACACTAAGGTCTAAGCTACGTCTTTGCTTCAGGTTGGAGTTTCTGATTGGCTAAGAAACAGATAAAAAAAAAACAGTAATTTTCCACATCTAAACAGATAGACTGAAGCATATCTCCATTGATTTTGCAGCTGACACTCGGACCCTGAAGTTAGGCACGTCGTGACCTTCCAGCTCGCAGATTTGGGTTGATGGGTGCCAGCATGTCTCGAACAACAACTCAGTCAATATCCAATAAGGCCAGTGGTTCCTTAACCTGTAACCAAAAAAACATTCAACTCATTTGGTATTTAGAAGGAAAAATATTGATTGATACATTAATTATTATCAGTCATTACATATACATTTAAGCAGCAGTGGATTCCAAAATCCATCCCCTTCAAAAGTATAACCAAAATGGATAATCTTGTTTTTATATATATATATATATATATATATATATTATATATATACTGTATATTGATTTTGCATGTAGAAAA
The DNA here is from genome assembly GCA_033366665.1 of Phoxinus dragarum. Lineage (NCBI taxonomy): Eukaryota > Metazoa > Chordata > Actinopteri > Cypriniformes > Leuciscidae > Phoxinus > Phoxinus dragarum. Next base: position 122,973 of record JARPMJ010000524.1, read on the forward strand.
TATAAATATGGTCAGGAGAGCAGCGAACGTGCTTGGGATTTGGTCATATACCTAATCCTACCAACAAGCCACACCTGTTTACCCTTTCAATGATTTATACACACATACATATACAGTACATTGTTTATGTCCATCTATGTTTACTGAACCAAAGACCAGTGAACTGCCGGAACAAATATAGGAATAGTCCAATAGCAGTGTCAGGGGAGCTCATTTGGACAAAAGTTGCTCTTCGCATTTTTCTGAGCCTGCAGATCATCTCTGCACTATAGCTGGGCTGGTGCTGCTGTAGTCAGAACAGATTTCCACCACCCGTAGACATTATTCGCTAACAATAAACTCTTATGCAGGAGCCAGAAAAAAAACAAAAAAACAGGTGTCATAGAGAGCATCCCCTTGAAAACTTCATGTGATAAACAGGTATTGATTCAACAAGCCTCACAGCATGAGGCTGGACAACACAACACAAAACCAGCCTGCCTTTATTTGTAAAGAAAATATATTGATTACACAGATAGTGTAATTGCACAGATACAGTACTTTTTGCATGTATCTGTAAAAGTACGGTTACACTTAATATGAAGGTGTCATTGTTTCAGTGTAATTATACATTTAAGTAGTGAGTAATATTAATTCACTATAATTGTACTATGTTATATACCTGGGAAGCAACATCAGCACAGATGGAGGAACTGATAAAGATGTAGAGCTGCGCATCAGCAAGCAAGACATGCCTTTAGAACACTCTGACCTGTATGGCTCTCTCGTGTTCATTAACAATTGTCTCAGATACATACTGAGGATTTGGTGGCCTAACAAGATATCAAATGTAGACCTGTGGAGACACATGAACCAGGAGCAAATCCACATTGAAATCAAATCCAGAAAGTGGGGATGGATCTGAGGAACATAGCAAGACAAGCTCTGGACTGTAATCCCCAAGGCAAGAGGAAGCTAGGGAGACCTTAATCTAACTGGAGGTGGTCCACGCTTGATGAACTGACCAAGACCAGAACCTTCTGGTAAGAAGTAAAGTCGTTAGCACAGAGGAGAGTGAGGTGGATATCCATGCTGGACAACCTATGCTCCCAAGGGGGCCAAGAGGATTAAAGAAGAAAGAAGAATATTAATTAACTACATGTACTTACCATAGGGTTAGGGTAGGATTAGGATTTGATTGAGGGTTGGTTGCATGTAATTATGCATAATTAACTTTTATTACTATGGTAAGTACACGTATGTTCTGAGGTAAAGTTGTGTGTCATCAGCGTAGCAATGGAAGGAGATTCCATGCTTGCTGATGATGCGGCCAAGGGGGAGCATGTAAAGTATGAAGAGAATTGGACCGAGTACCGAGCCTTGAGGAACACCACATGTGACAGCATGTGGGTGAGATTTAACTCCACCAAAACTGACGAACTCGGTCCTTCCAGAAAGGTAGGATGTGAACCAGTCCAAGGCAGAATTTGATAGTCCTATAATAGTGCCAGAATTTGATAGTGCCACAGTGGAGGCGGTTGAGGAGGATGTTGTGGTCGACAGTGTCAAAAGCTGCGGTTAAGTCAAGAAGGATGAGAAGTGAGGGAGAGCCAGCATCGGCTGCCATCAGAAGGTAATTTGTGACTCTGACCAGAGCTGTTTCTGTGCTGTGGGCGGACCGGAAGCCTCGCTGAAACTTATCGTACAGGTTGTGAAGTTAAAGATGGTCCTGGAGCTGAGCGGCAACTGCTTTTTCCAACACTTTGGAAAGGAATGGAAGGATGGATATGGGCCTGAAGTTGGCAAGGACTCCCAGATCCAAAGTGTTTTTTTTTTAAGAAGTGGTGTAATAGCAGCAATTTTAAAGGGGGAAGGAACATGGCCAGACCGGAGGGAGTGGTTTATTGTTTTTGTGATAAGGGGACTTATTGCAGACAGATTTGATTTTATCGGGATAGTAGGAAAGGTGTCCAGGGCACAGGAGGATGATTTCATTTTTATTTATTTTTTTGACTTGTACTACATTCCATGTCTTCTGAAGCCATGCGATAACTTTGTGTGAGGAACAGAGTGAAACTTAATGCTTCGTGAACGCAGTCACATCACATTGAGATCTGGGTTTTCATAAAAAGCAATCGTTTGGCATTGGTAGACTTGAAATATATGTAATTTTTGAATAAATGATTGTAGCTGTACTTTTATCTGCCCGTTGCATGTTTTATATATAAATATAGATTTATAAATACTGACTTTGAGAAATGGTTAGGCTCAGGGTTAGAAATAAACACTGAACAGTGTTGATTTAACAAATTGTAAAACAATGTGAAAGGGTCTGGTCATCATGGGTCTTAAAACAACTGTACCGTAACATTTTAAACCTACAGGTTACATTTAAAGGAGTGGCCATTTTTTAAACAATGCAAAAGTTCCATCACTAAAGTTACACTATGAACGAGAGGGATGTTTGTGTTTATGGCATTCACATTTTCTCCCCATCAAAAAACAACAGCTGGACTCTTCCAACCCCATCCATAACCCTTAACATTAAACATCTAATGTCTGCAGAATAAATTGCATCATGGGCCACACATAGTATCAATTCTTAAGTCTCCTCATTTTTAATTTAGTTTGTGTTGACAGAGATTGCTATCTTCTATCGCTTGTCTACTATCGCAGTGAAGAAATGGAATTTCTGACGCCATATATATAGGTGATTCTCCAGAAGCTTATCTGTCACAGTGTGGAAATGCCTTATCTGTCATCAGCAGTGACTTTATTCATTTTTAACAGCTTTCACCCATGTTCAGATTTATAGCCGTTTTGTCCTTGCTCAAAGCCTTGTGCTTCAACCCTGGGCAAATAGAAGCAGCGATTGAATGGAAGCCTTTTTAATGTCTCTCTCCCAAGGCCCATCAGCGGTGCACGTAGGCCAGGTTTAATCTCGCTTCAGATTGAACTACATGCAGGGGCAGCTCTCAGAGTCATGATCGATACCTCCGCTTTGATTATTGCTTAACATCATATTGAACGGGTGGCAGAATGAATTCTCAGAACCTGTGTTAATTGTGTACTAAAGGTGCTGCCCATTACAATCGCATGATGCTTATTTTTCGGACCATACAGATTTTAAGGTATTATAAATGCGGTAACACTTTATAATAACTGCATGCTATTAATCATTAACTAAGCATTAGTAAACAGTTAATTCATCATTTATAAAGCATTCATAGACATTCATAAGCAGTTTGTAAATACAGCTATTATGCTTTATTCTTGATTTATAAGCATATCTATTATGCGTTTAATAATTGTATTGTCATACTTTATTAATGATCAACTTATAATTTGAATCTGCCCACCATGCTTTATGGCACCGTGGATTCCACAGTGGCGAGGGCTCTTTGACAGCACGTTGCTCCTTCTTCCCGGGTTTTGGCACCAGTGTAACACGGTATGTTGTTATGGGAAGAAGGAGGTGGGAACCGGCAAACATTCACAGATTTTACTAAATAAATAAACAAATACAAAAATTAAAGTATAAGTATAAGCCAGCAGCCCCTCATGGACGACTGATGGCCACACAAAACAGAAACAAAACAGAACACAAGATCAGGCCTGTCCTCTCTCGATCTCCACTGTCGTCGCTCCTCCTTTTATGCTTCCGCTCTTCCGTGAGAGATACGAGACCGGTGCGTCGCGCAGGTGTCGCTCATCAGTAATCACGTCACCGGTCTCGCGCTGTTCTCTCACGTCCCTCGACCTCGTACTGCTCGCCACAGATATCAATATTTAAGGGACACATTTTTCATTTGTAATGAGAATACATTTCATTGTACTAACCATAAGGGCAAGTGACATGTCAAAAAAAAAAAAAAAGTTAAACAATAAAACTGAAAGGGTGAGGAGTTTACATGTTCTCCCCGTGCACAGGTTTAGCCTACAGTCCCAAGACCTGCAGGATAGGTGAATTAGGAAACACTAAATGATCTGTGAGTGTGAATGTCTATGTCTTCGAGGACTATTCTTCCAGGGAGCCCAAGCTTTCAAGGAATCTCTCTGGAAATACATGACAAATATACTTAACATCTGTAACAATGTAGCGTTTGGAGGAGTATGGGTTCCCACACTTCACACTGATTAACTGGCCAATTCTACGTTTGAGTTAGGAACATTCTGATTGCATCTGAAAATGGTTGGCTTAACAATGCTTTTGGGAAAATGAATTATTAAAAGAGCAAGGGAAAGCAGAGGTTCAGCAAAGTATGGTATAATTGCTATGGTAAACAGTCAAACCTTGACCCCTGGCAGGAGAGCAGACATTCAAAATGATGAATAAAGCAATGATACTCAATTTTAGGAAGAGTTGAGGACAGAGCACATGAGTTCTAGTTTAGCTGCTGTTAGAATGAGGCTGGGAAAAATAAAAAGAATAAATAAATAAAAAGCATGTAGGAAAAAAAGATTAATAGCCTGTCAGAGAAAGTGGAAGCTAATAACATGGATCACTGAAATCAAAAGCTACTGGTTTGTGTTTCAGAGCTGGATAAATATATCTGAGGGAATGGCCCAGCCGTTTGGACAAATCCTTGGAAATGTTTATTATGTGAAGACTGGTGCCATGAGGATTTCAACAAACAAACTGGGAAAATGCTCAGTGATCGATCATATAGGGCACCATGTTTGTGGCAAAGAAGTGAAAGCAAGTCAAACCAAAATATTACCTTCAACAACACAATACTGGGGAGTAATATTGCTCTATGCTGCAGCTGAACATATTGTACAATTAGTTCTGGACTATCATCATTACTAAAACAACACTGATTATTATTCTTAGTTAAGGATGCATCTGTTTGTCAGAAAATTACTGCTAAAGACCACCGTCTCTAAAAATCATTACATTACCGCCAAATTAAACAATCATCTCCAAAATATGTATTATTAGACACACCACAACTGGGAATAAAGGATATTAAGACAGTAGTGACATAGTCGGGATGAAGCTCAGGTGGAGTCTGAGCATTTAAAAAAATAAAAACTTATAAAAAAAAAATAAAAAAAAAACACTACTCTTTTTGATCTGTCTAAACTGTACAACTAAATGGCTAAATATTGTGGCATATTTGAAAGTGGATGGGGTTTGGTTAGGTGCCTTACCTCCAATAATAATTTCCAGGGACTGACGGTAGAAAGTTCAAGAAAGAATGGTATAGGGTTTATGAATATACTAGTCCCACCGTTGATCAGGCTTTTTTTGTACCTGTCGTGCATTTGGTGGCAATGGCCCTCATTTATCAAAAGTGCGTACACCAAATTTCCAGCGTACACCTGGCGTACACCCAAAACCACGGTGACTTTGCGATTTATCAATATGGACGTTGGCGTACGGCACGCTCAAATCCTACGCCAGCTCAGGAGGTGGTGTACATGTACGCACGTTTTGAGTTAGTGCTGAAATGCGCCGAAAAACAATTCCTAACACCACAAAACGCACTGACAAACTAAAGATATGATATATTATGACCCTGTAAAAAAACAACAACAGAAATTATAAACTTCAGTGTTTATTTTTGTGAGTTAAGCCCGGCATGCGCGCACGGACTGGGTTCAGTAATGCGTTTCCATTACCCTTCAAATTGCGCAAATTGAAATTGCGAATTGAAAATACGGCCAATGGAAACACGTCAATTTCGCAAAAACTCGCGTTTATCGCAAAAAAAAGTGTTTACGCTCGCATGAGGTGGTTTTTCAGGCAATTCGAAAAAGGAATATTTCGCAAAACTGCAATGGAAACAGTTTTTGCGCATTTACAGTCACCTGAAGACGCGGTGTGTTTGGGGTCCGTGTCCGCAAATAATAATAATTATCATCATTATTACTAGGCTATATTTCGAAGACGCTTTTTTCCAAAAAAGGAACAAAGCAATTCGTCAAATGACATTCATAATACGGGTTAGACAATAATAATACAGGACTAAGATTATCACAAATAAACACAAGATTTTGACGCATATCCAAGGGTTTGTGGAGCGGAGTGTGGAACGCGCACTGGATGGCACGGAGGCGCGCGCGTGAACACTTTTTCCTATCAATAGTGAAACAATTTAAAATACTCCATCATTTCTGGTCATACTGAAAATAATAATACATTATTTGTAACTACAAGAAAACGTTGTGCTTTTGTAAAATAAAATAAAACAATCAGTTTCATGATCTCCGTGAACTGGAGCGCGAGAACTGAAACAAAATATAGCCTATCTAAAGCTTGAAATGTCCACTTTAAAACGAACAAATTCGAATCTAAAGCTAATACATTTTGTTCTGATTAAGTAATCCGTATGAAAGGTGCATTTCTCTCTAAAAGCGCATTAACGGCGAAGATGGAGATCTTAGCCGACTTAGAAAACAATAGTTTAATATTGGCTCTTCTCATTCATCACTGCGGGAAAATATCAATTCCAGATTCTAATTTGACCTTAGAAAACCAGTAAAATCGACATGTTTTCCATATTAATTTGTGTATATTTTACATGTTTAATAAAGGGGCAAAAAGTCATTAAACAAAAATCTGAAAATTCGTCGATATTTAGGCTACTTTTTTGCGCAGCAGTTGGTGTTGCCAGTTCAAATTAAACTTTGGGTGTTCAACTTTGCGTTTTAAAAAGACAACCGTTAATTTTTCGTTTTTCAATTACTTTAAAAAGGAAAAACGAATAGACACAAAAGTAACCTACATGGATCTTTTGGAATAAGAGACAGAGTTCTTTATTAAATTAATAAAATAAACAATAATTAGCCTATAGGAATACTGGATTCTAAACATCAAAGAAATGTCACAATCAAAACCTCAGAGCAGAAATGAGGGGAAACACCCAGAAACTCCTTATATATCGTTCGGAGTAGCCTATAAGGGCCCTGACATTAATGCTTGGATAACACGTAGCCTACGTCTCCTTCCATTAATAATAATAATGTCTAATGCGGTGGCTGTGATATTATATAAACCAACGTCCGTTGCCGTGATTTTTTGAATGACTTATCGCGCGAGAAAAAAGGACGTTTTAGTTGCATAACATCGGTTAATAGAAACGCCGTCATTTCGCAATAGTTTTTTATCGATATTTAGATAATAGCGCAAAACATTTGACATTCTTCTTCTTTTAAATAATAATAATAATACAAATAATAATAATGACAAATACATTCTTCTTCTAAATAACAATAAGCGTCATTAATAATCAAAATCATAATAGGCTACTAATAAGAAAAATATTACAAATTGTCATGCAATTATTCACATCATCATCACTATTGTACACCCTAGCCCTATTATATGTGACGTCATACGAAATTCAACGCTAATAGTTTCAAAACACGTGCTGTAAAATAATGCATTGTTTGTGATAGGTAATTTGCTCAACCAACCAGCGATTTAAACTGGGTTTCCACCGGAGAAGTTTCTCCTCTTTGCCGTCTTCCGTGTGTCCATGGCGTAAAATGAGGGCGTGGGGGAGGCGGAGACGTGAATATATAGGGGCGTGTTAATCTAATGACGATCGGTTTCAGCCGCGGCATTTATCAAGAGGCAGGTTTGCGTACACCTGAATTTCAAAGGTACGCACAGCTTCATAAATCAGGCGGTGAGAGGAGTGTAAGCATAATCTTACGCCAACATATACGCCCGTTTCAACGCAAGATTGATAAATGAGGGCCAATGAGTCTAAGACGGACACATTTCAAGTGACTGGATTTGCCAATTGGAAAAAAGCCACAAAAAAATTCATTGAACATCAGAAAAGCACATTTCTGCTGGGTTAAAAATGAAAAGTCATCAATAGACTCTCAAACCGGGAAGCGTAGCCACGCAAATCAGCAGTGAACATACAGGAGAGTGGATGAGAACACAGCATATCTGAAAATATATGCAAGACTTTGCTCTCCTGTTGTCACTCTGTATTGCTTTTCATTGTCACGATGAAACGGATGAATCAGAAAATCTGGGAAATTTCTTACAGTTGACACTAAGGGCCACTAATAACCAATTAACCGGCTATTCAAAAATAGAGAGAGATAATTTTTTTGTTCATAGAGAGGACCAGAATGAGTTGATCAATATAATGGCCAGTCAGGTGTGACATCATACAATGAGTGCATTAAGCCAGAATTTTTGCCATTTTTGTGGATAAAACGCAAGACATAAGTAGGCATGAGCAAGTTGCAGTGGTTTTAAGATCTGTCGACAGAGCCCTCGATGTCAATGAATTATTCATCTGATTTTATCGGACTGACTGAACAGATGGTGAATCTTTGGCCCTTCTTTTAAAAAAATGTACTAAGAATCTTTAAGCTTGATATCTGCAACTTGAGAGCGCAATGTTACGATGGAGCGGCGAGTATGTGAAGAACCTACGTGTAGGTGGTGTAGCTACAAGCATTTTAAGCAAAAATCCACTGGCGACATATGTCCATTGACACTCGCATATCCTCAACCTCTGCATTGTGGATGTCTGTCGCATCATGTGAGACACATGCTGACCCATGTCCAATGTTCAATCTATCTATAACTTCACAGAGGGGCCAGAAAAATGACATGCTGTTTTTGAGTCTTTGCAAGAACGGAGCAGTGACTTTTCAGGTAAATCTACCAGACCGAAATCTCTAAGCAACACAAGATGGCTCTTAAGGCCATACTTGATAACTTTGAGACTATGGTTGACACTCTTCATTAAATTTCTGGACAATGTTCTGTTTTAAAATCAAATTGCTCATTAAAGGGTAACTAAACCCTAAAACAACTTTTTTTAGTTAAAGGATTAGTTCACTTTTAAAGTGATAATTCTGTCATCATATGTTTGACAGAAACCAGTTTCTGGTTCCCATTGACTTCCATAGTATATTTTTGTCGTACTATGGAAGTCAATGGGAACCAAAAACTGTCTGGTTACTGACATTCTTCTAAATATCTTCCTTTGTGTTCAGCAGAGGAAATAAATTCATACAGGTTTGAAACAACTTGAGGGTGAGTATATGATGACAGAATTTTCATTTTAAAGTGAACTAATCCTTTAATGATCTGTAAGAATGGGGCTATATAAAGGCTGTTCATTGATTCAAGTAAAATTTTTGACATTTGGATATGAAGTGTTTTCATTTTAAAATATATGGTGTAAAAACATCTGAGTGCTGCCCTCTTCAGGTTAAACGGAATCTCCTGAAGTAGGGGAACTGTGACGTAGTGAACTCTGTGACGGTACTCTGTCACGCCCTTGGTGCGAGCTTAATATTCATAATAATCCACTCAGATACTGGACCCATTCTCTCTTGCACGGCTGCTTCGCTAGCATCGTCGTATGCCGATCGCGATGGATCGGCGGGAATTGATATGGTTTTGGCTCTGTGTCCACAGACAATTCCTTCACTTCAGGGGAAGGTGGGGGAGAAAAGTCCTTGACTTAAAATGGCCGCTCTGTTGCAAAGCTACTTGCATCACTCCAGTCACACTCTTTATCTTAGAAAATATATTGTCAACTTTTTTTTTCATAGATATTTGGTTTTGACTTGGTCTGTGCCAAATTTGGTGCTATTACCAGGGATTTAAAGGTACGGTTGCTAGGTGATTTTGTTTTGGAACCGTCAGGAAACTTTAACTTGATTTCTCAAAATTTACTTTCTGACTTCAAACAGGTGTAGCTATTTTTTTTTCTCTTTTGCCAACAAATCATACATCATTTTGAAGCTTTTTTTTATTACTAATTTGTGAAAAACTAATTTTGCCACCATGGTTCACATACATTGAAAGAACCACATCTTTGATCTCACTAGAGCCGAAAGGAAGGGTAGGCTCTGAAACAGCTTCCTCTGGAGCGGGCTCGGAAACAGCTTTCTTGGGAGCGGGCTCGGAAACTGCTTTCTTGGGTGCGGGCTCTGGAATTTCACTCATGGGAACGGACTCGGGAATTTCACCGACTCAGGAATTTTACTTACTGGAACGGACTCTGGAATTTCTCTCACTTGGCTGGTGGCTGGCTCACTGTCTTTCTCCCCGCTCTCCGTGATGGTAAACGGGGATTCATCATGGACAAGCATCCATTCCACAAAATCCTGGAAGCTCCTCCGAGTCCCCGGAAATATAACCGAGGCCTGTCTCCGGTCAGGCGTGCTCTTGTCTCTGCGGTGAGACCTGCCCGGAAAAATGGCTGATGTCATCATAATGGGTGAAAGGGACCAGATCCAAATACCTCTGTGTTTGGGCCTCGAGGGACAGATCCCCCTGGGAGAGGAGAATCTTTACTGCTGCTCGATCCATCGTGAGGTCTATTATTCTGTCACAATTGTCTGCAAATAAGATGGATGCAGGATCTAAATGCAATCATTTTAAGTTTACACAGAACTCAGGAACAATAAACATTAACAGAACAGCCAAATCTAACTCGATGATAACAGACAACTGAACAGGACCAAACACAGGGCTTAAATACACTGAGCAAACAAAGGAGCTAACGAGATAATTAACGAGGCAACAGGTGAATGGGATGACTCAATGACACACTGTGAAACTAGGTCAAGCCAAAACAGGCAAACAGAAGCTGAATGCAGAATAAAAACTAAGGCTGTTTACACAACACCGTTTTCAGCTAAAAACGTAAAACTTGTTATGCGGTTTGGCTGTTCGTTTATACGACAACAGCGTTTGGGTGCCTGAAAACGTAAACTTTTGAAAATGGGTTTCAAAGTGCAAGTTTTGGAAAACGGTGTCTGTGTAAACAACAAAAATGCGAATCTCTGAAGACGATGATATCACGCACATGCGTATTACGTGTTCAGTCAATTAATGGCAAAAAGAGTGTTTGGAATTTCCTACTGACACAGCAAAAGCAAAACATAAATAACAGGCTTAAAAACATTTTTTTTGTGGGTGAAAATACTAGCATGCCTAAGACTTTTGCACAGTACTGTGTGTGTGTGTGTGTGTGTGTGTGTGTGTGTGTGTGTGTGTGTGTGTGTGTGTGTGTGTGTGTGTGTGTGTGTGTATGAATTACAGTGATAGACACCCCTTTTTTAAATTTGAGCTGCTGTCTATGAGAAACTCTCTGCACATCCCTGATTTGAGCCATCTCAAATCAGTCCAAATTTCCTTCACTTTCTCTTTAACAATGTCAGTGTCACCTCTGCTGAGAGCAATTTTATTTTCACTCAGCTCCTTTGTTAACCATGGCTTATTATTTAGGAAAAAAACTGACTTTTACAACATGTTCACAAAACTTTATATAAGATGTAATAACATCTTTAAGTTCATGAACATCAAGGAATGAGTCAAATAACACCTGCCAATCTGTAGTGGCAAAACAAGAATTAAGTGACTCTACTGTTCTTACTGTCCTTCTCTAACAACTGCTGTACGTTTTTTGAGAGGTTGTTATCTCTGCAGTAGGTGGATAATATTGTTCTGATTTGCCTAGGGCAGGTCTGCACACTGCTTTATAAGCATTCCCAAAGCATTTATCCAATGTTTGTGTTGAACGCATCAGAAACGTAGTGCACTATATAGTCGAAGAGCTGGTAGATGAGCAGACAAATCACAGGTATTGAAGTCTCTGAGTATAAACACCAGTTGATTCATTGACCCAGTTGTAATTTTAGCAGCAGCTTAAGTATTAGTTGGTCCCAAGCGTATAGACAAGAATCTATCCAAAATCTATATCCATACTCTCTGGGTAAACAATTAGATCTAATTGTGACCAAGATGTATAGCTTAAATCAAATATATTCCATATGCCAGCATGGTGTATCTTCAATCTTGTCTCTTCATGATTGATCTCCAAGCAGAAGGGACTGCAAGATATATTTCTGAATGATATCAATTCACAATCTGACTCGTGATGCAGCCTGAATCATAACCACGTCATGTTGTTTCATTTGGCCAGAGGAGAACTGGCCCTCCGAAATGAGCCTGGTTTCTCCCAAGGTTTTGTCTTCTCCATTCTGTCACCGATGGAGTTACGTTTCGTTGGGGACACTTAATACTCAGCAATATTATTGACTTAAATTTGTTGAACTTTACACAGTTATTGAACTGGATTAACACTGAACTGACTTTAGCTGAATAATGACAAAATTGTCTTTTTAGAGGTGCTTCACAGGATAATTTAATTCTGTTTGTATCACTGAATCGTTTTCCTGTTTAATACTACTGAGGAAGCTGCTTTGAAACAATCTTTATTGTATAAAGCGCTATAGAAATAAAGATGACTTGACTACACTTCATTGTTATATGTGTGAATCCAAAGGGTCAAGACAACAGCAAAGTGTCTCAGATGCAGAATTATTTGGCTACAGAGAACAAAAACGTTAAACCTATTTTCTTCAGGAAATGCAAATTACTTTTATAGTTTAAATGGAGGCTTGTTGTGATAATACACCTTAAAGACAAGAGACTCTTGTGTATTCTCACTGTGTTCCTGATGTATGACCTTGAAGACCAGTCGAAGGCTAGAAGCAGCTGCAGGTGAATTATAACTAGTGGATTTACTTGTTATAATTCACAAGGCAGTGATCTTTCATCCTTTTCAATGATTCTCACAAGATCCAAGGTCCACAACCCTGAATGAACACAGTGTGGTGAAACACAAGCTTACTTACACAGACGACACACACATCCGTCAAAGGAGAATGACTCATCTATGCATTATAAATAAATATGTAACACTGTGGAGTATATGTGTGGAGATTTTGATTTAGTTATCATTGACTTAAATTAATATAATGTTCGGTAAAGCTTTAGATTACAACCCGGAAAGTACTGTCGGTATTTATAGTGTACCTATAAAGTACTTACATGTAAGTGTCACGAGGTGACGAAAGGAAGCGGAACTGAGTTCCCGCTGGAATTGTGTTCCGCCCGGAACGGTGTCGCTGTAACGCCCACTTCCGGGTTGCGCGGTGTGTCACAATAACAACACTAATGACCGATTGACATCTGGTGCGGAGAGTTTGATGTGGCGATCTGCGAGAGGATTATGGAGGCGGGGCAACCCTATAAAAAGGGAAGTACAGAGGCCATGGCGTGTTGTCGATTCTTCCTGTGTGTTCTTCCCTCGGAGTGTGGTGGATTCCTCCTGTGCGTTCTTCCCTCGGATGTTTGTCTTCTTCGGATGTGTTTTCCTTTGGACGTGTTCCTCGAGAGAAGTGGATTTTCCCTTGCTACTGGGCTGATGTGTGAAGGTAATTGAGGATTATTGTGGGGTTGGCTGTTCGGCTGTGGAATGGATCTAGTCACGATTAAGTAGCCCTGAATGGAGATGTGGGAGAAGGAATGAGATTTTGTTGCGAGAGAATCAGTGAAGATCAAGCCGCGCTTTATCCTTGGAGGACCGATAAGTATTAAGATCTGAATATTGTTTGCATACATGCCCTGCACCGAGATTGAACATAATTGTAAAGCGAACTAAGCGCGAGTGTCGCGCCGCTTGGGAGAGCGTGTATTGCGTGATTCATTGAACTCCTGTCTTTCTCCTCTGAGTGTGGGCGAGGAAGTGCTGATTCCCCGTGCTAGTGACGGAGTACCCTGACCGCCTCGCTACTGGGTGAGACCTGATCCAGCTCGACATTGAAGCTGGCGATCGTGGGGTGAGTGTTGGCCTTAATGCACCGAGTGTGGTTATGCAGTGCCTGAAGTGGAGAGTTTACACGACAATTGCTTGAAGTGGGGTGATAGAGTGGATTGAAAGTTCATTACCTTAATTCGCCGTACACTCACCATTCCGAAAGCCTACCACTGTCTTAAACTAACAACCAAGAGCCCAGTGAGAAGATTTATTGTTATAACTTGGAGAGTTGTGCATGTTGTGTTGAATCACCCTGTTGTACAGAGGACGGATCCCTCTGCTGAGACTTCCTGTGTCGCCTGTGGAGGAAAAAAGGGACGTTAGCAGCATCTTTCATCGGGTCCACCGAAGCCTCCCTCTCAGCCGTAAGCCCCCACCAACGAATAAAGAGTACGTACCTGTTCTGATCATTCCTTCTTGTCCTATAGACAACTGATCCCTCTGCTGAGACTTCCTGTGACGCCTGTGGAGGAAAAAGGGGACATTAGCAGCATCTTTCATCGGTTCCACCGAAGCCTCCCTCTCAGCCGTAAGCCCCCACCAACGAATAAAGAGTACGTACCTGTTCTGATCATTCCTTCTTGTCCTATAGACAACTGATCCCTCTGCTGAGACTTCCTGTGACGCCTGTGGAGGAAAAAGGGGACATTAGCAGCATCCTTTATCGGTTCCACCGAAGCCTCCCTCTCAGCCGTAAGCCCCCACCAACGATCAAAGAGTACCTACCTGTCCTGATCATTCTCTTTGTCCTATAGACAACTGATCTCTCTGTTGAGACTTCCTGTGACGCCTGCGGAGGAAAAAGGGGACGTTAGCAGCATCTTTCATCGGGTCCACCGAAGCCCCCCTCTCAGCCGTAAGCCCCCACCAACGAACAGAGTACGTACCTGTCTTGATCATCCCCCTTGTCCTATAGACAACGGATTCTCTCTGCTAAAACTTCTTGTGACGCCTGTGGAGGAAGAAGGGGACATTAGCAGCATCTTTCATTGGTTCGACCGAAGTCTCCCTCTCAGCCGTAAGCCCCTCCTACCTGCTTGGAGTATACCTACCTTCCTGGTAGAAGGTCCCGCCCGGGCCAACAGCCGTCCGCACAGTGCTACGTCCCTCCGGCCCCTCGACAGAATCCAGTTCTACTGGAACCTCGGGAAAGTATTACTTACCGGAATACGCACCCACCTAGGAGGACCGTTGATCGGCTCCTCATCTTGCGACACGGCCCGTGCGGCCCGAAGAGTACTCCACGCCTTCCTGGGTGTCCAGGGCCCGGTCCCATCCTGGTGGGGGGAACACAAAAGGAACTCTTGAGACTTTCCTTTTAGACTGATTTTACTTAATAAAACTTGTTCAACTTTTATCCTTTTGTCGGTCTGGTTCCTTCTGGTACGCTCCTCGGGGTGGTCCTGGGTTTCAGGGGAGGGTGCAGCCTGGCTTGGCCCCCCCGACCTGTGACATAAGTATAAGGTTTGGGAAACAAAGGGGTAACAACCAAGATAATTAAAAAAATATTTATACTGTAAGTATTATAGAACTAAGGGGTACTTATTCTACTATTGTGATACAACAATCTTACATGTGGGAGCAATTTAGCAACACTGCGTACCTTTTTGTAATGGTGTAAAAATGACAGGGGTACATATCTATGCATTTATACTTTTTTTGGCAAACGTGCAGAAGTAAACATATTGGGAAAATATACTCTTGTTCTGTAGTTACAGGGTGAGTGCAATAAAAATATATACACAATCTAATATCACTGACTCGGAAACCTTTATTTGGAAAACAGCTTATTACAGTTTGTCTGAAGCGATAGTCTACACTTTAAAATATTGTAATTAAAATGACAAAGGTTTCAAAGGTTTCCTATCGTTTCACTTCAGAAGACTTTCATCCAGTGTGGTCGTATGGATTACTGCAGTTATTGCAGTGTTTGCTGTTTGATGCTCCAACTTTTAGAAACACATGAGCTTGCATTACATGTAATTCTAGAGATGTATTTTTTATTTGTCTAAAAAACTTTATTTGTGTTAATCTGAAGAAGAAAAGTCGTATACATCTTGGATGCATGACGGTAGAAGATGAGTAAATGGTGAGGACATATTTCTGGGTGTACTGCATTTTCTTTTAATACAGAATACAGAATAGCAAGAGACATGATTTCTTCTACAGATTCATCAGTGGAAAGAAAATAAAAAGAAGAGGAACAAAAGGAAGAAGCCAAGCAAGAAAAAAGAGGGGCGACAAAACATGCTACTTTCTGTCAAGACTTAAGCATTTGAAATGAATTGTTGATTAAAAAAAGCAGTTTTAAATGAAAAATAAGTGTTGTAAATCTGTTTTGAATTAAGTAATTTTTCCAAATAAAGGTTTCTGAGTCAGTGATATTAGATTGTGCATGTATTTATATTGTACTTTCCCTGTAACTGCATGGAACAAGAGGGTAACAAGCACTAATACTTGAAACAAGAGTATCTTTCCCCAATATTTAAGCAAAAGTTGCAAAAGTTTTAGTTTTCAGTGCACTTTTGTTAAAAAATATTACTGTATAAATGCATAGATATTTTTTTATTTTTTTTATTTTATTTATGTACCCTGTAATTTTTAAAAAGCCTTTACAGTTTGTATTGGTACACCATTATTACAAAAAGGTACACAGTGTTGCTAAATTGCTCCCAAATGTAATTGTTGTATCATAATAGTAGAATAAGTACTCCTGAGTTCTTTAATACTTACAGTATAAATAATCTTTTTGGTCCCACTTTATATTAGGTGGCTTTAACTACTATGTACTAACATTGAATTAATAATTTGATACAATTGACTTATTGTGTACATATATTTTTACATTGTACTTATATTTTAAAAATACCTGATTGTAATTACAGCGGTAATTAATTTATGTAATTACATTTGTAATTACACTGTTGACCCTTAACCATACCAGCACACCTGTCCCTAACCTTACCCGTATCACACCGCAATAGCAGAAAAAGTATTTTACAATAAAACATGAACACAATAAGTACATTGTACTTATTTTTCTATGTAAGTACACAGTACTTAAAGCCACTTAATATAACGTGGGACCGGATCACATCAACTAGAAATACCAAGGGTTCACTCAAAGCAAGGAGAGTCCGCTTTTAGCTATTATGCCAGCTGCAGCTGGAACCAGCTTCCAGAAGAGATCAGGTGTGCTCCTACAGTAGCCACATTCACATCCAGACTCAAAACACATCTGTTTAGCTTTGCATTTACTGAATGAGCACTGTGCCACTGGTCGTTTTCGTCTGAGAAAGAACTAAGAATGTGAATGCAGGGCTAAGGAAAGTGAAAAGAATGTGCAAGTAAATGAAAGAGAAAAGAAAGTTGATAGATGGAAGTCGTAAGAAGATCCTTTTAAAAGAAAGATCTATAATAGCTACCGGTTGATGTAAAATACGTCCGACTGTTTGCACTGTATTTTATTATTTTATTTTCCAAACTGTGATTCAGGAAGATTTTATTAATTTTTAGGGCTGTCTGATTGGAAGAGATTTGGAAGGGGAACGGGAGAGCTTCACTCCGATGAGGCGAGTGAAGATTATCTATATGGAGAGTATAAAGGTTCGCTGTTTGTTTAAAACAGCAAAAGTGAAACGTGCTCTGTGGGGGCCACTGGGCAATACTGGTGTGAGACACCACCCCAGCAGAGGACGTCCCTGGATTGTAGGTCCAGTGGCACCGCAAACCTGCTCAATCACTTCCATCTCAGATAGGGTTTTAATTATTCTTATTTCTTTTGATTATTTTAATTTCTTCTATGTAAAGCACTTTGAATTACCACTGCTTAGCTTTGCATTTACTGAATGAGCACTGTGCCACTGTTCGTCCGACTGTTTGCACTGTATTTTATTTTCTAAACTGTTTTAATTATTCTTATTTCTTTTATTATTTATGTAATTATTTTAATTTCTTCTATGTAAAGCACTTTGAATTACCACTGTGTATGAAATGTGCTATATAAATAAACTTGCCTTGCCTTGCCTAATAATAAACTAGAGATAAATAAAAATACAGAACTCTACATTTCCTCTGCATGATATAGCGATCTCACGCTTTGATGTTGTCATAATTCTGTGGTACTGAAAGCTATTCTCTATTTCTTAATAAAATTATTGCAGGTGGAACAAATGCTACAAAGAACTGATGAAGTATTTATTACACACCGCAGGATTAAAAGAGGTCGAAAGTTTTTTTTTCTTGTTTTTTTTCAAAGAGCCAGAAAGAACAATTGTGCTTCACGATGCGAGTACAGGACACTTTTGCTTTATTGTCTCTTGTTGGCTGACATTTTTAATTTGGCTAAAACAATATGGAGCTAGGCCGATATGTTTAGTCTTCTGCTTCTTGATTCTCGCGCCGCGCGTTTGGTTGTCATGGCAATGGCGTAGTTTAGAGCGGCACAAGTTCGCCTTCATCTACACTGAACCAAACCAATATAATAATTATTCTTATCTCTTTTATTATTTATGTAATTATTTTAATTTCTTCTATGTTGAATTAACACTGTGTATGAAATGTGCTATATAAACAGAGGCGGACAGAGTTCACAGCTTCATTACTTGAGTAAAAGTACAGATACCTCTTGCTAAATTTTACTCGAGTACAAGTAAAAGTACTACAGTCAGATGTCTACTCAAGTAAAAGTACTGAAGTACTTGTTTTTAAAAGTACTTGAGTATCAAGAGTACAAGAGTACATTTTCTAAATATTGCATTACTACTGCCACAGTGCTTACATTTATGTACAGAAACGTCCTACATGGAGTTATGAAAAATGTTAATACCTTGGAGAATGTAAAAGGAATTGAAAGTAAAATCAAGTCATTTTCATCTTGCCTTATTTAAAGGGATAGTTCACCCAAAAATAAAAACTCTATTATCCTTTACTCACCCTCAAGATGTTTCAAACCTGTATGAGTTTCTTTCTTCTGTTGAACACAAAGGAAGATATTTTGAAGAATGTTTGTGACCAGACAGTTGCTGGACCCCATTGACTTCCTTAGTATCTTTTTTTCCTACTATGGAAGTCAATGGGGTCCAGAAACTGTCTGGTCCCCAACATTCTTCAAAATATCTTCTTTTGTGTTCAACAGAAGAAAGAAACTCATACAGGTTTTGAAACAACTTGAGGGTGAGTAAATGATGACAGAATTTTAATTTTTGGGGTGAACTATCCCTTTAACATTAAATAAAGGCAATACAAGGCAATAGCACAATGGCAACGCTCTGACAAACCTCTGCTAGAGTTTTAATGGATTTTTTGCACCCACATTTGAACCTGACTGTGTTAAACACACCGCATACTCAAGAACATCACAGCAAATGCTCAGCTTACATTAATGTGTAATATCAGAAAAGAATATTCAGCTAACAATTGTGTGTACATGTGAGTTTCTCTGTTTTTTCATCAATCAAATCAATAAATCTAAACCAGCAAAGAAGGCAATATAGCAATGTTCTGACACACCTCTCAACCACACCTCTGAAAGGTGATTGCTGATAGGCTGTCCCAATCAGTGGCGCCTGCACAGTTCAGTCACGTTTGAGAGGGAAACAACAAATTGAGGGTTTCCGAGATTTTTCTTTTTTCCTTTTTAGAAGAAGTAACGGGTACTCAGTACTCACGGTTATGGATAGAAATGTAGTGGAGTAAAGAGTACAATATTTGCCCCTCAAATGTACTTGAGTAAAGTCATGAGTACTCCCAAAAAATGATACTCGAGTAAAGTACAGATCCCTCAAAATTGTACTTAAGTACTGTACTCAAGTAAATGTACTCCGTTACTGTCCGGCTCTGTATATAAATAAACTTGCCTTGCTTTCTGGGCTGTAATCTAAAGCATTACTGTAACGGTCACCAGCTGGAGTGCCCTTGAGAGCCACCTGAGGGCACTCCACATCAAGACTATTATCATTCACTCACAGACTACATCTCCCATCATTCTCTGCCAGGACTCATCATCACTTGTCACTGATCACATTTACCTGTACCTCATTCACTGAATACATTTCACCTGTGTCTCATCCTGTTAGTCTGTCTATTTATACCTTGTTCATTAATTTACTCACTGCGAAGTCTTGTCTAGTGTTTCACTGCAATTCCGAGCGTTTTCCCCGGTTTTTGTCATTTGGTTTTTGGATATCATCCTCTGGTCCCTGGATTACTCTCTTGCCTCTGGTCCCTGGATTACTCTCTTGCCTTTGGTCCCTGCCTGTTTTGTTTGTTTGTTTGTTTCTTTGTTTGACTGCCTGTCTGTGTATGACCCTTGCCTATACATTGGATTACGCCTCTGGATTGCCCCATACAATAAAGCTGCGTTTGGATCTAAAACCTCGTCTCGGAGCAGTTCATAACAGAAGACTTCGCCAACACAGATCCAGCAGCTGAGAAGAACCCACCCAAAGATGAATCCAGCAGCACAGATTATGTGTCTCCGTCAAGGAGATCGACCCATAGAGAACTATGTAGTGGACTTTTTGGAGCTTGCCCCTCTGACTTGCATGGATGAGGTATGTCTAATGATATTTTTTCGTGGAGGACTATCAGAGCCACTTAGCTACCTTATGCCAGGGCATGACCCTAATGGGACTCTTGAACAGTATATTGACTTGGCCCTTTCCTTGAGCGGTTCGTCATTTACTGTGGGCTTTGCGGAGGAAGAACCCCGCAAAGTCAGGAGAAACTCTAAGCTTGAGGATCCTCACGTCATGCCACCCATCAGGCCCATCACCGGCTCAGTCTCCAGCTTGATGGACCCACCGCTCATGTCAGCACGGAGGGCCAAGAAGATTGGCCAAACGAGGTCTCGTCCTGCCAAAACCACCGTTCCAGAGACGGTTCACGTCCAGCCTGCCCAGCCAGAGACGGTTCACGTCGTGCCTGCCCAGCCTGAGACGATTCGCGTCGTGCCTGCCCAGCCTGAGACGATTCACGCCTCTCCAGCCGAGCCTGCACTCCCTTCACCTCTGGACCGGTACTGCTCAGAGCCCTCTTCGCCGCTGGTCCTGTCCAGCCCAGAGCCGCCTTCGCCGCTGGTCCTGTCCAGCCCTGCCGAGCCTGCGCTCCACGTCAGCCCTGCCGAGCCTGCGCTCCACGTCAGCCCTGCCGAGCCTGCGCTCCACGTCAGCCCTGCCGAGCCTGCGCTCCACGTCAGTCCTCCCGAGCCTGCGCTCCATGTCAGCTCCGCCAAGTCAGTGTCTCAGGACAAGATGGTCTCCGTTGAGCCAGTGTCTCAGGACGAGATGGTCTCCGCCGAGCCAGAGCCAGAGCTTCACGTTAGTCCTGCCGAGCCAGAGCCAGAGCTTCACGTCAGTCCTGCCGAGCCAGAGCTTCACGTCAGTCCTGCCAAGCCAGAGTCAGAGCTTCACGTCAGTCCTGCCAAGCCAGAGCCAGAGCTTCACGTCAGTCCTGCCGAGCTAGAGCTTCACGTCACGTCTGCCCAGTCAGAGGCCGATCCAGAGTCTCGTCCCGCCGAGACTGAATCTGTGCTTGAGCCTGAACCTGAATCTCTTCCTCTTTCTGAGCCTGTGTCTTCGGACAAGATGGCCGACTCCACGCCTGTGTCTTCGGACAAGATGGCCGACTCCAAGCCTGTGTCTTCGGACAAGATGGCCGACTCCACGCCTGTGTCTTCGGACAAGATGGCCGACTCCACGCCTGTGTCTTCGGACAAGATGGCCGACTCCACGCCTGTGTCTTCGGACAAGATGGCCGACTCCACGCCTGTGTCTTCGGACAAGATGGCCGACTCCACGCCTGTGTCTTCGGACAAGATGGCCGACTCCACGCCTGTGTCTTCGGACAAGATGGCCGACTCCACGCCTGTGTCTTCGGACAAGATGGCCGACTCCACGCCTGTGTCTTCGGACAAGATGGCCGACTCCACGCCTGTGTCTTCGGACAAGATGGCCGACTCCACGCCTGTGTCTTCGGACAAGATGGCCGACTTCACGTCTGTGTCTTCGGACAAGATGGCCATCGCATCCCCGGAGCCCGTTCCTGAGCCGGTGTCTGTTCCTGAGCCGGTGTCTGTTCCTGAGCCGGTGTCTGTTCCTGTTCCGTGGACTCCCGAAGGGTCGTCTCCACACCGGCCGCCCGAGGGGCCTTCACCGCCGTGGCCACCCGAAGGTCCTACTGCTCCACCGTGGTCACAGCCTGCTCCGCCCTGGTCGCCTGCACAGCCTCCTCCGCCCTGGTCGCCTGCACAGCCGGCTCCACCCTGGTCGCCTGCTCCGCCCTGGTCGCCTGCACAGCCTGCTCCGCCCTGGTCGCCTGCACAGCCTGCTCCAGGCCCTCTTCCGCTCCACGGGCCTGGCCCTCCATCCCGCCCCCGGGTCCGCCTCCGCTCCACCTCCCTCCTGGACAGTTTTTGTAGCGTCTGGAATCCGCTCCTTAAAGGGGGGGCTATGTAACGGTCACCAGCTGGAGTGCCCTTGAGAGCCACCTGAGGGCACTCCACATCAAGACTATTATCATTCACTCACAGACTACATCTCCCATCATTCTCTCCCAGGACTCATCATCACTTGTCACTGATCACATTCACATGTACCTCATTCACTGAATACATTTCACCTGTGTCTCATCCTGTTAGTCTGTCTATTTATACCTTGTTCATTCATTTACTCACTGCGAAGTCTTGTCTAGTGTTTCACTGCAATTCCGAGCGTTTTCCCTGGTTTTTGTCATTTGGTTTTTGGATATCATCCTCTGGTCCCTGGATTACTCTCTTGCCTCTGGTCCCTGGATTACTCTCTTGCCTCTGGTCCCTGCCTGTTTTGTTTGTTTGTTTGTTTCTTTGTTTGACTGCCTGTCTGTGTATGACCCTTGCCTATACATTGGATTACGCCTCTGGATTGCCCCATACAATAAAGCTGCGTTTGGATCTAAAACCTCGTCTCGGAGCAGTTCATAACAATTACCTAATCTTCTTAATGTTTGTTTCTTTTCCAGTAATGCTATGTGCTTGTTTTCTTTTTTTTTGTGTGTGTGTATTTATATGAAGTGAAGTTCTCACACATTTTTTGTTTTGTTTTGGATATTCGATACAATATCAGCATTGACCGCTTCTCAGACATTGATCCTTCAACATACATTGTATGAAATCAAATAATCAATTATTTCAGGAACAAGATCACTCAAAAAATAGTTTTCACTTGTTTAATGTACAAAAAATATTTATTCAGAATGAATAGAACCTCAATATAATGTGATTATGTGATAATTCTAGTCAAATTTGATAAACGGAGCTCAGTGCTGGCAAGCCAAATTAATGTGTAAAAAAATAAAAGCTTTACAGCCGGACTAAGTCTGTGTTCTTATTGATGAAGGATACACTGAGGAATTTGAGCTATCAGGCTGAATGCACCACTGTACAAAAGAGCCACTAACAATGAACCATAGAAATATGCGATAGGCCTACTGGCCGTTCAAAAAAGAAAACTATTATTCAAGTATTGTACTAATGAGCAATAGGATCACATTCATGTCTGAGCATAATAAGTAACATTGTGTTATGAATCCATGTCAATGTTTTACCTCTTTTGTATTTGGTTCATAAGATATGCTATTTCATTGCATAAATACTGTTTACAGCTCCAATAAATATTTTGGTTCCATATGCTAATTCAGTGGCCAACTACAAGGCCAACTACAAAAAACACTGCAATGTTATTATATCATGCTTTAGGAATTTCAAGCTACCCGACAGAGACATATTGGCTTAACCAATGATGTGAGTTTGGGTCAGGTTGATCTGTCGAGCGCAAACAGATAGGGGCAAATGTTTAAGAGCCATGTTAAAAAAAAACTAATATTTTTGTAATTCCATTTTGTGTGTGAGAGAGAGAGAGAGAGAGAGAGTGCGTGCGTGCGTGCGTGCGACTCTCTTATGATAATAGATTATTTTTTGCTTTAAATTAATGCCAATTACATTTGATTTCCAATGAAGCACTCATTAGTATCAGCTCATTAGCTCATATTTCATAATATAGTGTGATATACACATTATTCCAAAAATTTCTTATTCAGTGGTGAAATAACAGACATTATTATAATAAACAACAACTATTATTAATCAGTAACACTTTAATTAAGGGTCCAATTATGCTTAGATATTATATTACTAAGATATTGGCTGCTTGTCTGTACATATAAGCTCATATTAATGCATTTTTCTGCATGAACATATTCTACATCCCTTAATCCTTCAATACCTAAACTTAACAACTACCTACTAACTATTAATAAGCAGTAATGAGGGGTTTATTGAGGAAAAAAGTTGTAGTTAATAGTTAGTTAATAGTGAGAGTTGGACCCTAATCTAAAGTGTGACCTAATAATCAATATAACTTGAACGTTACTGTGTTCCTACTGAAAAGGTTTTTTCTCGGTCATAGCTTTCAAATCTCATTCATGCTCTGAATAATAATAATAATAATTTTACCTTATTTAATCAGGTACAGTGGTGGCCAAAAGTGATGTCCGGCTAAGGCAAATTGACAACTTGACCCTTTATTCAAATATTATTAAAAGGAGTAACAGATTTTGTAAGCATATTGCATAGTTGTGCTTGTTATCAATTGTTTTATTTGTTTCAATTGTGCGGATATAATTTTTTGTCCATGCTGTCATACAGAGAAATTATGAACACATGTAAAAAACATGAGGGAATCAACCAAACGGATGTTGTTGTAGTCAATGTTTGCTTTTCCCTGCCAGCTCTTTGTTTTTTTTTCTATGAATTTGTTTTAGTAAAATGAAACCTGTGGCAGTAATTTGCCATTTTGCCAAATATGTTTTGTCACACAAATATCTTAACCACGTTTAGTGTTTTGTTCTTCCCTCATTTTTTACTTATTTCAAAAATATTAAATATTTCCTCATATTGTGATGGTTTAATCGAACTTGTAGGGTCATTGAAAAACAAACATCACTTTTGGACAGTACTATACATCAGTTCCTCACAAATTCACATTACATCAACATAATTGTTCGCTCTTTGCTTAATGCAATAATTTGCTTGTCAAACTGTTTTTTTTTTCATGTAAAGGAAAATAAAGTTATTTTAACAATGCATTGGTTGGGTAACATGAACGAGAGGATCAATTAAAACTGACAACCATGAAAGTTAATTGCTGATATATTTAAACCAGGCACAAGAACAGATGGCATTTCGTATTATTGACACTAATCATGACACATTTTGAGACAGTACATTTGCACATGGTATACTCAACCTGGTTTCACGGCAATTCGTACGTATTTTAAGAGGTGACCACTTCACGTATGAATTCGTACAATTTTTGCTAAATTCTTACATATTTTACGAGTTGCCCAATTCATATGAATTTGTACGAATGATCTACCTGTTACCCCGCCTCTAAACCTACCTGTCATTGGGGTTTAGACCTATCGTACAAGTGAGGTCGTATGAATTCGTACTAATTCTAAGGATGGGCAACGATTAATCGCGATTAATCGCATCAAAAATAAAAGTTTGTGTTTAAATAATATATGTATGTGTACTGTGTATAACTATGTTGTATATATATATACACACACATGCATGTATATATATAAGAAAAATTTGTTATTTATATATAAAATATTTATATATAATATAAATGATGTATAAATATATACATGCAAATAGTTCTTAAATATATATATATATGCATATGTGTGTATGTATATATACAACATAGTTATACACAGTACACATACATATATTATTTAAACACAAACTTTTATTTTTGATGCAATTAATCGCGATTAATCGTTGCCCATCCCTATTAGTCACCTCGTAAAATACGTACAAATTGGTCATGAGATAGCGTTGGTATACTGTACTTAAAGTGGTAATTCACCCCGGGAAAACATTGACTTTTTAACAAAACGTGGCTCTGTATACAGTAGAAACGATTTTTAAGTGCTACATAACTAGAGAGGGGAAAAAAAGGACTGGTGAGTTCCTTATAGGCAAAAAATTTATTTTCAATTTTGCCGCAACCCCTTTGACTGTCCGACTGTCCAATACAAAAATGCGGAGGTTCAATCTATAGTTTCAGAAAAAGCCTTTTGCTGACAAATAGGATATCTGGGTGCGTGGAGAACACATTGTTCATCTACATTTACTACTGACATTGTAACAATACAAAAATGGTTGAAAACAGGGGGAACTTTTTCTCTAAAGCATTCTCCAACAGTCTTCCATCACACCATGCTTGAGTGCAAATGTAGTTCCCTTTCGTCCAGGGAACTCCGACGTACGTCGGGTTCCCCTGACGAATTGGGATCACGCTAGGGAGCCTATTACCTTCGAGAAACTAAACAAAAAGCCAATGAACATTGGCATGCAACATTTGCATTCCGCGGACCCGCCCGTCAGCGCGGGTATAAAAGCCAGAAGTAAACATTGCATCATCGCCTTTCGCTTCGGAGCCTCAGTTTCCTGTGACTTCCTAAGCCTTCTGAGAACGGAAAACAAATACCTGGAGAGCAGAAATCGCTGGTGTGACGGCGCGGTGCAGCGATCTTCGCCTTCAGCAGCAAAGGGTTGCAGTTTCCCCCGCCTGTCTGCTGCGTTGGTCCCTCGGCGCTTCGGCGTTTCTCTCTCTCTCTCTCTCTTGTTTTTTCTCTCTCTCTTTTTCTTTCTAAAAGAGCTGGCGGGTGTTTCGCGTCCTTTTCAGGATGTCGAATCACCCGTGCGTTTCTGGATGTGGTAGACTTCTCCCTCCGGATGATGGCCATCAACACTGTCTCGCATGTTTGGGCTTAAGGCATGCTGAGGCAGCGTTGTTGGATGAGTCATGCTCTCTCTGTGGGGAGCATGGCCATCGCGACGCTCCGCTCGAGACTAAGATCCCTGAAATATGGGGGAGTCCCTTCGGAGAATGCTCGATCTAGTTCGTCTGTCGGTTCAGTTCGACAGGGCGGCTACTTCGGTCATTCCCGTTGGTGAGCGTATGAGGGTTACAGTGCGGAATGTCTCGTGTGGTGAAACATCCTCGCGAGCTTCCCACTCCTCTAGCAGCTCGCTGCCAGCGGCGCTTCCGGGGGAACTTCCGGGGCCGTCCCGCACGGTTCCGGTTGTTTCCTTTGGAGCGCCCCCGGAGGACCAGATGTCTATCGCGGCATCGGAAGAGGCGCAATCATCTTCGGGTGAGGAGTCAGCGGCTCCACCCCCTTCGGGTGCGGTGGCTGCGGCTGACGCTGATCCCGAGGTGGTTGCCATGCTCGAAAGGGCGGCCGCGAATGTGGGACTCGAGTGGAACCCTCCGCCCGGGGCCCTCGCATTCGCGGCTTGATGATTGGCCTGCTGCGGTGCGTGCGGATGCCCCGCGCACCGCTCCAGTGCCCTTCTTCCCTGAAGTGCATGAGGAGTTGAGGAAGTCCTGGTCGGCGTACCGGCGGGGGCCTCCTCGCCCCTCCCTCTTCACCACCCTTGACGGCGGGGCGGCGCACGGGTACGAGGGAATCCCCCCAGTGGAGCGGTCTATCGCGATGCAACTGTGTCCGAAGACCGCTTCCACCTGGCGGGGTGCCCCTCCCGCGCCTGTAGGTTCTCCTCGGGTCTAACCGGGGAGGCCTATAAGGCGTGTGGAGACGCCGCCTCCGCCCTGCATGCCATGGCTCTGCTTCAGGTCCACCAGGCCAAAGCACTCCATGACCTGCAGGGGGGTGGTCCCGACCCAGCCTTGCTGCAGGAGCTGCGTGCGGCGACCAACTTCGCTCTACGGGCGACGAAGGTTACCGCACGTTCGCTGGGTCGGGCGATGTCCACACTTGTGGTCCAGGAGCGCCACCTATGGCTCACCCTTGCGGATATGCGGGAAGCCGAGAGGAACAAACTTCTCGACTTCCCCGTGTCCCAAGGGGGCCTCTTCGGCGAGGGCGGTGGATAACTTGGCCCAAGAGTTTTCCGCCGCCCAGAAGCAGTCGGAAGCTATGCGGCATGTCCTGCACAGGAGGAAGGCCGCTGCTGGCCCAACTCCTGTTGCTGCACAGCCTCCGGCCGCTCGTCGCCGAGGTCGTCCTCCTGCGGCCGCTCCCCCTCCAGGCCAGCAGCCTCAGCCTGGGGGACGGAGGTCGGGCCGTAAGAGGGCGGCCCAGCCCGCTCCGACGCCACCTGCACCTTCCAGGAAGAAGAGAGGTGGACGTCGTTCCTGATGCGGGCGACCTGGATCAGGATGTTGCTGCTCTGCGGGAGGCGGTCCCTATTCGCCTCCTTCCCCCGGGGGAGGGCCGGGTGGAGAATCCTTGTTTTGTTTTTGTTCCGCCACTGACACAGTCAGTGGTACCCACTTTTTCAATAAAAGAGCAGTTTCCGAAACATCCTTTTCCAGGTCATCCACGGCCGAGACTGTCGGGCACGCAGTCTCCCCCGTGCGAGAGGGTCGCAGCGGCGGCGCGTGTCGTTTCAGTGCGACACGGCCCCCGCTCCCCTCTCCCCAGCCTGCGGGTAGCGGCCTCGCGGAACCCTCCGCGTCGCCCCGGCCTGCGGCTGGCCACGGAGGCGCAGAGACGGGGTTACGAGGAGTCAGGGCCTCGTTCCTCGTCTCTCCCCCTCCCCTCGCCACGGGGCGGCCCGCAGCAGAGGGTACACGAAGAACCCTCTCTGCCGTCTGCCCCCCGGTGTGGACAGGTAGGTGTCAGTACCTGCGCCCAGACCCCGCTCGCGGTCGCCATGTCGTCGCTGGAGCCGGGTCCCTGTCCCCCGCCCTGCTGCCCCTCCGCGGGTACGCCGGTGGTTCGGGTGGGTCTACTCGCTCGGTTCCTGGAGGCCTGGCTAGCGCTTCCAGCTCCGTCCCGGTGGATCCTCCGCACCATTCGGCTCGGCTACGCAATTCAGTTTGCCCGCCGGCCTCCCAGGTACAGGGGCATTTTCTTCACCCGTGTGCGGTCAGAGGATGCCCCTGTCCTGCGGAAAGAGATCGATGTCCTGCTGGCGAAGGACGCGATCGAGCCGGTCCCTCCTGCCGAGATGAGGTCCGGGTTTTACAGCCCCTACTTCATTGTACCCAAGAAAAGCGGTGGGTTACGACCGATCCTGGACCTGCGTTCCTTGAATCGGGCCCTGCACAAACTCCCCTTCAAGATGCTCACGCAGAAGCGCATTTTCGAATGCATCCGTCCCCGGGATTGGTTTGCAGCAATCGACCTGAAGGACGCTTACTTTCACGTCTCGATACTTCCTCGACACAGACCGTTCCTGCGGTTTGCGTTCGAGGGTCGAGCGTATCAGTACAGAGTCCTACCCTTCGGGCTGGCCCTGTCCCCCCGTGTCTTCACGAAAGTCGCGGAGGCGGCCATTGCTCCCATGAGAGAGCAAGGCGTTCGCATCCTCAATTACCTCGACGACTGGCTCATTATAGCTCACTCTCGGGATGTTCTGTGCGAACACAGGGACATGGTGCTCCGGCATCTCAGTCAGTTGGGTCTTCAGGTCAACTGGGACAAGAGCAAACTCTGCCCCATGCAGAGGATCTCTTATCTCGGTATGGTGCTGGACTCGGTCGCCCAGACTGCGCGCCTCACAGAGGAGCGCGTCCAGTCAGTGCTCACCTGCCTCAGGTCTTTTCGAGGCAGGACAGCGGTTCCACTGAAACAATTTCAGAGGCTCCTGGGGCATATGGCGGCCGCAGCGGCGATTACACCGCTCGGCCTATTACATATGAGACCGCTACAGCGCTGGCTTCACGATCGAGTCCCCAGGTGGGCGTGGCAGAGTGGCACGTTCCGGGTCCAAGTGACCCCGCACTGCCGCCAAACCTTCTCCCCGTGGTCGGACCCTGCGTTCCTTCGGGCTGGAGTGCCCCTGATCCAGGTTTCCAGGCATGCTGTGGTTTTCACAGATGCCTCTGCCACGGGGTGGGGGGCCACGTACAAAGGGCATGCAGTCTCGGGTCTGTGGACGGGGCCCCAGCTGCTTTGGCACATCAACTGCCTGGAGTTGCAAGCAGTACGTCTAGCTTTGTGTCGCCTCGTAGGGGTTCTCAGACACAAGCACGTACTGGTCCGTACGGACAACACTGCGACCGTTGCGTACATCAACCGTCAAGGTGGTCTACGCTCCCGTCGTATGTCGCGACTCGCCTCCCACCTCCTCCTATGGAGTCAGAAGCATCTGAGGTCGCTTCATGCCGCTTACGTGCCGGGGGCTCTCAACCGTGTGGCCGACGAGCTTTCACGGTTCACCCCCCTGCCCGGAGAATGGCGACTCCATCCCCAGGCGGTCCAGCTGATTTGGAGTGTCTTCGGAGCGGCGCAGGTCGACCTGTTCGCCTCTCCGGACACGACCCATTGCCAGTGGTTTTACTCCCTGTCCGAGGGGGACCCTCGGCACGGACGCCCTGGCTCACAGCTGGCCCCGGGGCCTACGCAAATATGCGTTCCCCCCAGTGAGCCTTCTTGCGCAGACTCTGTGCAAGGTCAGGGAGGAAGAGCAGCAGGTCTTGCTAGTGGCGCCGTACTGGCCCACCAGGACTTGGTTCCCAGAACTTATGCTCCTCTCGACAGCCCCTCCTTGGCCGATTCCTCTGAGGAAGGATCTACTTTCTCAGAGACGGGGCACTCTACGGCACCCGCGTCCAGACCTCTGGAAACTCCATGTCTGGTCCCTGGACGGGACGCAGAGGTTCTGAGTGGTCTGCCACAGGCAGTGGTAGATACTATCGCTTCCGCTAGAGCCCCCTCTACGAGGCGCCTCTATGCGTTGAAGTGGAACCTGTTCGTCGCTTGGTGCTCCTCCCGTCAGGAGGACCCCCCGAACTTGCCCGATCGGCGTTGTGCTTTCTTCCTGCAAGATGGGTTGGAGCGTAGGCTGTCCCCTTCAACCCTCAAAGTGTATGTCGCTGCCATTGCGGCGCATCACGATGCAGTTGACGATAAGTCGGTGGGAAAGCACGACCTGGTCATCAGATTCCTGAAGGGTGCTAGGAGGTTAAACCCTCCTCGCCCTGTACACTTGGACTTGACTCTGGTACTGAGAGCTCTCCAGAGTCCTCCCTTTGAGCCTTTGCTGGACAGTAGAGCTTGATATCCTGTCTATTAAGACAGCGCTCCTGTTAGCATTGGCTTCTTTTAAAAGGGTCGGGGATCTGCAAGCATTTTCGGTCGACGAATCGTGCCTAGAGTTCGGGCCGGGCCTGTCCCATGTAACACTGAGACCCCGCCCCGGATATGTGCCCAAGGTTCCTACCACTCCGTTTAGGGATCAGGTAGTGAACCTGCAAGCGCTGCCCCAGGAGGAGGCAGACCCAGCCCTAGCTTTTCTCTGTCCCGTCCGCTCCTTGCGGTGTTACGTTGACAGAACGCAAAGCTTCAGGACCTCAGACCAGCTCCTAGTCTGATACGGAGGCCGGCAGAAGGGGAAGGCCGTCTCCAAGCAGAGGTTAGCCCACTGGATAGTGGATGCCATCACCCGAGCCTATGAGGCTCAGGGTGAGCCTTGTCCCCCCCAGGTTGCGCGCTCACTCAACTAGAGGGGTTGCCGCTTCCTGGGCGTTGGCTCAAGGCGCCTCGCTGACAGACATTTGTAGAGCTGGGGGCTGGGCGACACCTAACACGTTTGCTAGGTTCTATAACCTCCGTGTGGAACCGGTTTCCTCCCGGGTTCTGGCTTCGTCCAGTGGGTCGAGGGAATAGGTTGTGTCGGCTTGCTGCGCCACTCTGTAATCAGATAAGTGCGTCTCTTCCGCTCCGCTGGCCCCTAAGTGGTAACCTCGTTGAGCTCCTCCATCACCCCCCCCGGCGCCCGGCGTAGCGGACCGCCCGGCGCCAGGTTTGCTCCTCTAGCTAGAGTCGTAGCAGACTGGGTGTTCAGTGGTCTTGTGTACCGGTTTTTTGCCACGTGCAGTCCAGCCGTGTCTTCCCCGACGGACTCGCGCCGTCGTCCTTGTTGTATGCGCTCCCAATTCCAATGGTTGGGGACCATCTCAGGGACTCCATATGTTCACTATGTGGATTCATATGAGTATTCCAGGCCAGATCAGGCATCCTGGTTTTCCGTAGTGTGCCTCCCCCCCCGGGGGTTGAGGCACGCTTCCCAGTGTTATCCAATGTCCTCTGTGTGGGTCTTGCGGAACAGCAGTGGATTCCTAGCAGCCCCCGAAATTTATTGAAACTGCTGTAGGGCGGCTTAGCTGGGCACTGGAAGGGGCCAGCACCATGGCGTTTTATTAGGGATCCCAATTCGTCAGGGGAACCCGACGTACGTCGGAGTTCCCTGGACGAAAGGGAACGTCTCGGTTACGTATGTAACCCTCGTTCCCTGAGTACAGGGAACGGAGACGTACGTCCCCTTTGCCATGTGGCTGCACCTTCGCAGGGGTCCGTTACTTCGGCTCCTCAGCGAAAAGCGATGATGCAATGTTTACTTCCGGCTTTTATACCCGCGCTGACGGGCGGGTCCGCGGAATGCAAATGTTGCATGCCAATGTTCATTGGCTTTTTGTTTAGTTTCTCGAAGGTAATAGGCTCCCTAGCGTGATCCCAATTCGTCAGGGGAACCCGACGTACGTCTCCGTTCCCTGTACTCAGGGAACGAGGGGTTACATACGTAACCGAGACGTTTTCCAGTTTCTCATGTTATTTCCCAATAATTCTGTCTACTGTTGAGTCTGTATGTTTATATGTTCCTTCTCTTCTTTGGGAGCGCACCGGGGTTGAGAGTGCTTTAGGTGAATGAATGGTACTGTCTCTTCCCATTATAGTTGTGCTGTAAACAAAATAAAGCCCCAAACCAGCAGTGGCAGAAGATCCGACCGCTCCAATGCTCCTCTAAACCCTTGGGAAATTTGTGTATCTCTGCATTAAGGACCTGGATTACATACAGCAGGAACGCAAGAAGACATTGTCAGCTTAGACAAACACAAATAAGATGACAGAGTGAGGTCCCTTTTTTATTAGTGTGTATGCTTTGATACACCCAACATTGTTCACATGTGTATACTTGAAATATCATACACTCTGACTGTGCGTTCAAATTCGCGCCTGTCGCGTCTAGTTTGACGCTTGAACATTTTGAATGCATTCGCGCGTCCAAAGCAAGCGTTTGGAGCAAAATTGACGCGCGTCCGAGGCGAAATCCGCTTCTTCTGGGAGAGGCAAGTGCTGCGGGAAATTTTAAAAAATACTACTGTTATTGTGTCACGAAATGTAGTTTTAAGAGTTCTTCAGTCGAGAATGTAGTTGTTTAAAGCTAAAATCTGTGGTTTGTTTGTAAAGATAGCCTTTATATATAAAGATATATTTAAAAAATGTGATCTGACGTTTCGGAGTTGTGAGATCCAGGCGATCACCGGGCGCTCAGCGCTCAAGTAACCCGCCTGGAGCAGCCTCACCTCGGCTAGTCCTCATGACGTCTGCCGCTGGTAAACCAGAAATGTTTAAATTCACAATCTATAGCTTCGGCTCTACTATATGAAACATATAAGTTTAAAATACATTCATGACTCGTTATAACGTCGGTCAAACGACTTCTTTAATTAACGTTATGTGAGTTTTTCTTCATCTCATTCAGAAATGTAGCCTATGACTGCAAGTGTTCAGTGTCGTGTCACATTCATAGTTAACATCTGAACAATATCATTCCTTCTTTCACGCGGGCATTTAGTCATTACAAAATAGTTTATTAAGGCCAAACATAAGTTATTTAAAATTTAAATTGACATCGGGCATTCCCCCCTTTTATCACGTCACTTCACCACGTGACAGCAGCAAGCAGGCTACGATTGGTTGACGCGGCACGAATTGACGCAGAGGTTCAGATTTTTCAACTCGGGCGGCAGACGCGAATTCGCGTCAAACGCGTGAATGCACAAAAAGCACTATAAAATCATTCGCGCGTAACGCACCAGATGCTCAATTCGCGCGAGCTTGGCGTATTCACGTCTACCTCGACGCACTCTACGCCTCATTCGCGCGGCAGGATTTTTTTCCGCGCGTAACGCGTCTTTGCATTGACTTAACATTGAAATCACTCGCGCCTGACGCGCTATTCGCATCCGGTGTGAACGCACCATGAAGGTGTTTCTATTTTGGCCCATTCTCTGTTTAGTCCGTTCACTTATCACAACATTCAAAATAGGTGGATTTACACAAGAGTTGGCAAAATTTCTTCTAATTCTGCCAAATCTCTTTCACAGCGGTTTGACACATGGTAGAATAATCTGACAATAACTAATAAAGTGAATGTAATTAAGACGTCTGTTTCCACAGCAGATAGCAGGTTTAAAGAAGAACCATAAGAACATAAGAACCTTGAAGAAACAACAGCAAACAAAACACTGAACCACAACTAATCACAACTTTCACACAGAAACTGGAATCAAGAGACTAATATAACAGCACTTTAGTATAATAAATAAATAAATAAAAAAGAATAAGCAAATATTTAACCATGAAGATGGGTGCTTAAATAAACACACTCTGGTGGTCTCGCTGAAAGGGAGATTTTCTGAGCAACCACAAAAAATAATTACGACAAAACAACAACACCAGTCAGAATAAACTGAATCTGACCTTATTTGTCTCCACAAGTCAGTGATAACAAGAGCTGCTTTCTGCTTTCACAATAGGACTGTTGTTATTGATTTTGCATATGTATTGTTGAATGTTACATCTATTAGATACAACCATGGGTTTAGTAGAGCTGCGAGATTAATCGTTAAAAGATCGCGATCTTGTTTCAAACACCCACGCGATCTCATACCTAAATGACAACAATTCGCCTGTGTTTATTAAACCTTTGACAAAACCACATCAGAACATTGAGATTTGCGTTGGCGCTGCCGCTGATACAGAGAGAGCTGTTCTCATGTTTAAGAGTTAAACAGCTTAACAAACAGTCTTTTCAAACTCACAGTATTCAAAAACACACATCTTTTGAAAGTAGCGAGACCCTTGAAATAAAGATTATATCAATTACATAGTTATGACAATTGACCTATGGCTAAGCCACGCCCCCAAACGTGATAAGCCAATCACAGTGCGCATAGCTAACCCAATACACTCGGAAATTCTCTGCTTCCACGCCCATTGAAATGCATTGCATTTAGTCAGTTTTCATTCATGTTTATATGTTTTTTTTTTGTCATTTTAAGTTTAAAATGGTCAAACGGTGTGCATGGGTACATGCAACTCCGACACTAGGTATCCCGAGAGGCTGGGCGACGGTGTGTATTTTTTACCCCAAGCCACATCCCAACCGAGATAAGTGTCTGTTCTGGATTAAGTTATGCGGTAGACCACAACACCAACTAAACGTGGATAAATTAAACAAGGATGTCTACATCTGTTCTAAGGAAAGTCAACACCGTATTTGAACGTTATCTTTATCATCTCTAACGTAATATTAGGCTAACGTTAGACTAACATTAGAAAACGTTAACGTTAGCTTCTAGCTGCGTTGTACATCATGTCACTTAGCTTCATTAACGTATCTGTAAATAACCGACATAACAAATGTTAGCAATGTTGTGCTGAATGGTTCATGTAAATACTGTAGCACCAAACTAACGGAGAGGTAGGCTAAAGCTACTCTTGGTAAAAGGCTTGTCCTGGAAACGTATGCAACTTAGACCTGTACATATTTAATTTGATCATGAACCATTAATTACATATTGAAGCACAACATTTTAGACAAATTTCTACCAAAACAACTGGGGAACTTTGTGGGGTTTTTTTTGCGGTTTATCACGTTTACACTGACCAGTAAATTTTTGCCTGGAGCTGAAGCTTTTCATCGACCTTCTCAACAATACAATTATTAATATAACCCTCCAATGCATAGTTAAGGCCTTTTTAGTGACTTCGAGATGATATATAATCTTTCTGTCTACAAAAATCATCAATTGCCTCCTGTGAAATGTCTCCTACTGTGACAGCTGCCATAGCGCCTGTAGCCGAATGTTGACTGTGTGTCCGAGTGAGTGGAGCGGGCGTGGCTTAGCCATAGGTCAATTGGTGGCCACAAGTGACCTAAAAAATTATGTCATTGAATCATTTATGCAAAAGATTCGTTCAAAAACGCTGATTCATCCAGTAACAAGTGAAGTATTTATGAGTGAGTCATTGAATCATTCACTCAAACTGATTAAAAAAACTAAACAAGAATTCATTCAAATTAATTAAACATTTTAATAGACAGCAGAAATTAACATTTTGTCAGAACCTCTGAATTACATTATTTTATTTAGTTGCCTGTCCAGAATCGTGGGAGAATATTGATTTTTCATGACAGGTTATCCAGAAACATGCAGCTTTAAGGTTTAGTCGATCTGACCCGTATTAGACATGTATTTACTTACTATTTCAATTTACGCCAAATAGACATAGCAACACTATCAGTAACATGGCTCATGGAAAATGTATTATGTATTGAATTATGTATCACTGCATTATAGGATATCATCAGTATATCACAAATAAAACCTGAAGTGTTTGGTTTATAAGTATTTTTGTTGACATTTGACTGACTGATTGCACTGTGAAAGTTACCCCTGAAAGTTAATGAACATACTGCATTAGATAATTCTGAAAATGTGTCTTGTTTCAGTGAAACCTTAACATATCAAAATACATTCCCGTTCCTCTCCATACCGATTTGGACTAATCAGTTGCTGTTTCCATTTGTATTTATAGGATATCATGGGGAATGGAATGAGAGCAAGATGTGGGCTGGAATCCACATCTCCAAACAACATGAGCATGACAGCTTAACATGCAGGAGTGGATGCAAACGCTCTACCTCAGCTATGACCCAGTTCTGAAACTAAAGGAAATAATTTACTTGTAAAGCCTCTTTCACACAGTACGTATGTGGTACATGTTTTTTTTCAGCACACATAATAATAGGTCAGACATTTACACTGCACACGGATATGGCACGGCAAATGTGTTGCAGGATCCGGTGCTGTCTATTTGTGCATTCAAGTAATGTCAGAAAGATCATATTTAAAAGTTGTACACAAATGAACACTACAAAGTCATGAGTATGAGTTTTCTTTGAGCTCAGAGTTTCTGAGATGGGGCGTGTCAGTGAGAAACATGGTGAGATCAATAGATGCAATGTACCTAGTTGATGCAAATTTTCATTAATTAATTAAAAACAAAGTAAAAACACCTGATGCACATTCTTTGTTCTTCATTTGATAGAAGTAGAGTTAAAAAACATTGCTGTATTTTTGTAGCCTGACTTTGTCATACTCATATTCTAGGCAGAATGTGAGTCTGATACTGCTCCATAGGGCTTTGATTATGAGGCGTGTCTTAACCGAATCAGGGGAAAAAAAACTCTGCAACTCTTGACGTGTGTTTACGTAACCGCAGATCATCTGTCCATCATCGATTAAAGCCCGCCCTGGCAATTTGATTGTCTCGGCCTTCTGGGAGGCGAGCATAATTACTCCTCAACGGATGGAGTCCAGACCAGGGCTGGCACCCAGGCTAGTATTTTTGTGTAGTTAATTAAATTGAAAATGGAAATGTTTTGGCTTTTAGTATGACAATGTTCGCATTACTGTTATAAGCTATAGTGTGCTTGAAAACAATGACAACATTCACATTTAGAAGATATAAACATTCAGCTTCTCATCAGATTTCCTGTCCAATCAAATGCTCTCTAGAATCTGAAGCTCATCTTATTTACATTATAAATACATTATAACATTATACATTATAAATAGACGCTGAAGTTGCCGCTGAAATCAGTCACTTGTTCGCACATTTACAATTTTTTTTACATGGTGAATGGCACATAGTGCACTATATAGGGGACAGGAAATGATTCAGAAAATGTGAATATGCTTTTCAAGGAGCGAATCATATGCGCGAGTCGCAGCAGAAAATGAATTCTACACAGAATTCTGTATTGTAAAGTGAAATGGAGGAGATCAGGAGAAGAAACGGTTAGAGATTAGGAGGAAACTGTGGCTTTTCGAGCTCAACGGCTCTGGCCGAGCTGTGATATAAACAAAACGCTATTGGCTATTTTTAAAAAAGGGGAGGAGCTGTTCAGTATGTTTCACCTTGACTTCCTGTTTCAGTGGAAATAACATCAACACATTGAACAATTCTAGGTGTTTCAAGGCACTTCAGTGGGCCTTTAAGAGAAGGTTCTTGCACTGATAAAAGTGACTTGAATGAACCGGACGGTGTAAATACAATTTCCCAAATGAACAGGAGAACTTGAATGCACTTTCACCATAAATAAATTGTTAAAGTCTGCCCCTGTGTAAAGCCAGGAAACCTAAGACCACATTTAGGAAAATATGGCAACATTATAATGGCGTTTCAGTGAGGATGAGAAACTTTTAAATACAGAAGGAGGTTATCAACAGAACTATAGACAGGTGCATAACATAATCAGAAACCATAGAAACAAACAAGAATCGGGAACAAAGGCAAGCAGGAACAGAACCAAACCAAAACAATGAAACTAAACATATGTGAGTATCATTCTGAAATATAGAATATGACCTCCCAGATGTGTCTGCTTCATTGAGTTGCATACCAAGGTGTAAAGCATTTGTGTTAAGTATTATTTTGCAGAACATGTAGGCTACTTTGCTTGAATTGTGTTTAAAGAAATTCATACTTGAATTCATACTTGGAAAAAAAAATAGTTTTTGGAATATTACCTTTCATGCAGTGTGTAATAGCTGTTTGTAAATGTAAAAGGTCTGCCAAGTTTAAAATATCAAAAGACTTGACAAATAAAGTTATTGTCTTCTAAAGGGAAGAGTTTGGTTCGTGTTGTTCATGTCAAGAAGATGCTGTTTTCAGTGCTGCAAATCCACTTTGCAAAAAGGATGAGCACTGAACTGCAAAAAATGCTTTCGTTACTCAGTATTTTTGTCTCGTTTCCAGTCAAATTCCTGAATTAAGATGCATTTACTAAAGTATTAAAATGCCAAAAGATATTATGTCTTCTTTTCTAGGGCAAAAGTGAAAAGGAATTGAGTTTTTTCTTCAAACAAGCTAAATTATCTGCCAATGAGGTAAAAAAATACTTTAATTCAAACGGAAACAGTATTATTTTTCTAACCCCATTGACAGATAATTTAGCTCGGTTTAAGCAAAAAATCTCTTCAAAAGTTTCGAAACCCGTTGGCGGCCATCTTTTTAAAAGATGTCTGATGTTAAATAGTTGTAAACTAGCAGCACGGCAGCTTGCTAGCGAGTTAGTAGGTCAATAACGTGACACAAAAGTGAAATGTGTATATCTTACAACTTACCAGGTTGAACAATCTCCTCACTTATCTTCTTCCAAGTGAGGTCCTTTTTGTTCCTGTCTCTATAAAAGTATGAACTTGAGTCATATAATTCCAGGTGACCACTCACAGCTAAAATGAGTTTCTCCACCATTTTAATGAGTGACTTCGAGCAGAAGTTTGTTATGCTATTTCACTTTATGCCACGTGAAGCAAGCTGGCTCCTGATTGCTTAACGCGGCGCGAATTGACACAGAAGTTCAGATTTTTCAACTCGGGCGGCAGAAGCGAATTCGCGTCAAACGCGTGAATGCACTAAAAGCACTACATAAATCATTCGCGCTTAACGTGCCAGACGCTCAATTTGCGCCATTGAGGCGTATTCGCGTCTACCGCGCCGCACTCTACGCCTCATTCGCAGCCGCAGGAATTTTTTACGCGCGTAACATGTCTTTACATTGAAATCATTCGCGCCTGAACCGCTATTTGCGTCCGGTGTGAACGCACCATTAGAGAGACTGAATATCAGAAAAAACTAGTTTCAGACTCTTAGAAATTAGTTGATGTGCAATGTATATTATGAGATTTTTTTTTTTTACCTTGAATATGTCACGGGGTGACAAATAATCCCTGGAACTAATTTCACAAGAGAAGTGTTCCCGCCGGGGCACTTTCAGTGTAACACTGTCCCCGGGCCGGTGTGTGTGTCTGTTGTCATGACAACTAAACGGCAGATTGCCAACAGGTGTGGGGACTTCACTCTGAGTGCCTGATTGAAGCCACGCCAGCATTTTGAGAGAATAAAACACAAGTGGAAGAGAAGGCTGGTGGTGTTGTTTTTCTCCTCCGTTGATCTGGAGTGTTCTCTCTCCGTGTGGGCTTGTTGTTTTTTTGTCTTCCCCCGTCGATCTGGTGTGGTTCTCTCCCATTGGGAAATGTTTGTAGAGTGTTGCAGCTGAAGGATCATCGTGAAAGAAGAGGAGTGTCGCTTGTGGGATCCGAGGGCGGTTTTGAAGAGTGGAATTCGTTCGCCTGGACTGGAAAAGAGTGAGATGAGTGATTGACAAATTTAATCTCATAAACGCATGGTTTTCTACACTAAATTGGATACTGATTTGGAGTGCTCGGATCACGTTGTATACATCGCACTGAGTGAAATATACTGATTCCTTGTCGATCTCTAGCCTCTCCCTTGACCATTGAAAACAGCGAAGTGAAGCCGCTTGTAGTGGTGAGGAAATTATTCACCACATCTGTCCCAACTCTGACTATCATCGGCTCTTCAGATCGAGACCTCTGGGTGAGTGTTGGCCTTATTTTTACACTTGAAGAGTGGATTTGTAGTGCTGGAATTGACGTTTCCCATCACGTTGCATGTTTGGAGTTGGACTGTCGTGTGTGTGTGGAAGATTTATATTTTATCGCCGTGCACTCCCCATGTGTCATGCTGGTCTACCGTTCATCATAAGAGCCTAGTGAGATCGATTGTAGTCACCTGTTGGATGTCAGAAGGAAAAGCCCCCGTGTGCACACCACACATGAGAACTGTTTACCTCTGCTTGAAGTTGTATGCTGTCTGTTCCAGTGAAAGCCCCGCTCAGCTTGTGACTCTGCCCCCGGCAGCACACGTGAGAACTGTTTACCTCTGCTTGAAGTTTTATGCTGTCTGTCCCAGTGGAAGCCCTGCTCCGCTTGTGACTCTGTCTCCTGTCACCCATGTGAGAGCTGTTCACCTCTATTTGAAGTGTTGATTCCGTCTGTTCCAGTGAAAGCCCTGCTCCGCTTGTGACTCTGTCTCCTGCCACACATGTGAGAGCTGTTCACCTCTATTTGAAGTGTTGATTCCGCCTGTTCCAGTGAAAGCCCTGCTCCGCTTGTGACTCTGTCTCCTGCCACCCATGTGAGAGCTGTTCACCTCTATTTGAAGTGTTGATTCCGGCTGTTCCAGGGAAGGCCCGCTCAGCTTGTGACTTAAGTCTGTTGTAGCCCTGAAACCCACTTGTTCGTCACTCACCACTGTGAGTCTGGCACCAGCGCCAGAAGGAAGTGAGCCCCGACCGTCTACTCACCTGGGATACCCACCTGTTCGTCACTCACCGCTGGGGGTCTGGCACTAGCGTCAGCAGGAAGTGAGCCCCGACCGTCTACTCACCTGGGATACCCACCTGTTCATCACTCACCACTGTGAGTCTGGCACCAGTGCCAGAAGGAAGTGAGCCCCGACCGTCTACTCACCGGGATACCCACCTGTTCGTCCTTTACCACTGTGAGTCTGGCACCAGCGCCAGAAGGAAGTGAGCTCCGACCGTCTACTCACCTGGGATACCCCCCGTTCGTCCTTTACCACTGTGAGTCTGGCACCAGCGCCAGAAGGAAGTGAGCTCCGACCGCTTACTCACCTGGGATACCCACCCGTTCGTCCTTTACCATTGTGAGTCTGGCACCAGCGCCAGAAGGAAGCGAGCCCTGTCCTACCTACTCACCTGCGATACCTACCTGTCCATAAACTTACCACGGTGTTGCCTCGGATTCCTGGGGACAGGAAAGAAGAGGATTTTAGATTAGGATTTTCAAATTGCTTTTAAACATTAAATAAAGTTGTTATTCTTTTATTCCTGTCCCCGGCCTCCTCCTTTGACACGCTCCTCAGGGTGATCCTGGTCTAGGGGTGGGTGCAGTCTGG
Organism: Phoxinus dragarum; assembly: GCA_033366665.1. Lineage (NCBI taxonomy): Eukaryota > Metazoa > Chordata > Actinopteri > Cypriniformes > Leuciscidae > Phoxinus > Phoxinus dragarum. Next base: position 164,495 of record JARPMJ010000524.1, read on the forward strand.
CTTGGCCCACCTCGACCTGTGACAAATACATGTACAGCTATTGTAGGAGACTCCAAAACAAATGAGGAACCTTTAAAAGGGCATGATAGGGATACTTTAATATCATGTGTTGCTCATTTTTTTCTGAACATATTCAGTAACCGGTTTCAGCGCTGTGTCCTAGAGTCTTACATACAGTAGTCAGAAAAATTAGAACATTGTTTACTTTTTTTTTTTTTTAAGGATCCTTTACAAAGTTTTTGCATCAAAAATACTATAATGACCTCACATATTTGGGTTCGTCCATTGTTTAAATTGGTTAGATTGAAGTTTAATTTAATATGGTTATTAAATGTGTATATTTTTGTTTTACTTTCAAACATTTTGGAGGGCTTTTTAGATAATTTACATACTATTTATCTATAATTTACAGTCCTGGTAACAGCCCTGGTAGAGTAGTACATTCAGCAAAGGAGTTGGAATATATGTAGTATCGACAGCCTTTCAGAAGCACAACAAACAGCAATGGCCATTTTAATTCACTTCCAAAGTAAAGCCACTTTTGAGACATCTCTAGACACTCATGTGATCAACAAAAGTTTGTGACTCTTTTGTTTAATACACAAATTCTCTATAAATAATGTATATGGCCTTGTACTGTCATATGAAGGCCCCGCTTTGCAGTCATCTGGTATCTTTACAAAGGAAATCTATATTGACAGTCTCAGGTTTGCTTTGACCAAGGAGAAAAAGATGCCTGGTTTGAAGTCTTGTCAACTGTGTGGCTCTCTGCTGAAAAATGGATCCTTTGCATAAAACGTAGCCTCCTGCAAGTTTGTTCTACATTAGCAACTGAATACGCATGGCCAAATGCCAAACTATGAATATATTAGCATTCAAAAGTGCTGCCCCAGCCCTACTCTACACAGAACATTAGTCATTTTTCCCCACCTTAGACTATCGGAAAAGCTGTTTATCACAACATAAAATACACGACTTCTTGTCTTTTTTTCCTTTAAGGCCACAGAGAAGATGCAGGAATGTCGGAAGCCTATTAGAACTAATTAAAATAGATTACCGGACACTCCTTCCATGAGTAAAATAAATAAATAATTTACAGAGGTGGGCCCAGGTCACTAGATAATGGAGCCTTAATGCTCACAATTAGTTTTTCAGGGTGTTAGGTCTGTGGCCTTTGCTGGCTGCAAATGCTTAAAATTTCTAAAAACACTGTCACTCAGTTTTCTGCTCTCTGAGTTATGACAGAAAAGATGATTGTTATTCCAGTTATTACAAGGATTAGCATTACTTCAGTTAAAGGTCAAATTCATGCACATTTAATGTGGTGATTGTAATAATTAACATGAACAGGGGAAATGGGCCAATAGATAACGTGCCATTTGTCGTTCAAACTATAAAACGTGCAATAAATCATGGTTCCATTTTTATTTTATTTTTGGAGGGATTTTATAAGATTTAACATTATCCACATAGATAACGTGTCATTCGTTGTCACATTGTAATCGGGTACTATCGTAACCTCGGTTCCCTGAGAGTTTGGGAACGAGTATTGCGTAGCTATACGCAGTGAGGAAACTCCTTTCCTCGAGAAATACTGAAGCAAATAATTTAAAACGCAGTGCAGCTGCACAGCCTACACAGTAGAGCGTCTAGCTCGCCCATTGGCTGTGCTGCGGCAACTACACATCCTGTGGCCAAGCGCCTCTGACGCGAACCAATCAGGAGACTTTCCGCCATAACACGCCTTAATGGGCGTGGCCTAAGCCTATAGAAGGAGCCCATATGGCCAGAGAAATCAGGTCAAATGACTGAAGCGACAACCTGACAGGTGCAGTAGTGGGGCAGGCTACGCAATACTCATTCCCTTACTCTCAGGGAACCGAGGTTACGATAGTAACCGAGTACGTTCCCTTTCGAGAACGGTCACATCGTATTGCGTAGCTATACGCAGTGGGGACGCAATGTTGTATAGACCGCCGTAAAACGCGGGGGTCTGCGAGCAAATTGGAGCGAGTAGCCTCGCTTTATAATGTTCAAAACCCAGTTCGACACTTCGGGGATGGCTTGCCAGGCCTGGGCCCGTGTGGCTAGGGATTGAATATTCATTGGGGCTGGGCCACCTAACATAGGGGAACCTAATACCCTTGTGTTGTGTTTTGTGCACATTTTCTCTTTTGTATGACATAGAGATAGAGTGACAACTGGGGGGGAACCACCTAGCAAAGGGAGATCGATTACCCGTGTGTTGTGTGTTTGAAACATACTCTTTTTGTACTTTATTGTGTTTGCTGTGAAAACAGCGTTTGTTTGTAGGGACGCGTGCAGTGCAACGGACCCATTGACTACAGTATGAAGTCTAAGCTAAACAGGGAGCTGCGAGACCTAGATGTGCTCTTTTCAAGGGACTCGTACCCTCTCTTTTCCCTCCGCTGGCTAGGAGGGCTTCGGCGGCTCGGAGTCCAGCGCGATGCGGGTTTGGGGAGCTTGGCGCCGAGGTGGTGGGTAGCGCTTAGCCGACCTTGAGCGATGGCGGGTATCAGCCCTCTACTTGTTCATCGCCCAATCTGCCAAAAGGAGACAAGACCTGCCGCTCGGTCGGAGGGGCGCTGGTCTGCCTGGGTGAACAGGACCAGCGATGGAGACTGAGAGGGAGACAGCGAGGCATGCGGGGACTCGGCCGGCGTGGGCTCGCTTACTTCCATCTGCTCGGGCTGCCGTAGGCTGCGGCGCTTCTTCTTCCACGGTTGAAGTAGTGCCGGGAACAGAAGAGGAGGTGTAGCGGTGTCGCAGTCTTGGAAGAGAGCTAACCGCATCCGCAGCGTTGAGATGGGCATACTCTCGCAGTGAGAGCAGGCCGCAGCAGAGAGTGCATCCTGAGCATTTGCGGGTCCCAGGCACGCGGCGCACACCGTGTGTCCGTCATCCTCGTGCAGGAAAACTCCACATGAGGTGCACGAGAGGCGAGGCTCTTTTGTGAACTGAAGTGACGCAGCGGCGAACAACAGTAGCAGAAAAGGATATAAGCTGTTTTCTCGCCTGATGGCCTCAGGAAAGCAGCGACAGGTGAGGAGCGTGAGTCGAAGGCACTGTCCACTGTAGCAGGCTAGCTCTAGCTGAAAAGGCTCATTTCCACGGTGAAGGCTTCAGAGGAGTCAGAGACGTGAAGGGTCCCTGAAGGAGTAAGATCTGATTTCTCTGGCCATATGAGCTCCTTTTATAGGCTCAAGAAATTATGGTTCAATGTGTTTTTAGGTTGGAAATAGTCTGAAATATTACATTTTTACAGGATTTAACATCAGCTGCTTGTGGTTAAATACTGCTTTCAAGATTGTATTATGTAAATTTATTGGCAAATTAACAATAAATGATAATGTTCTGCATTGTGAGATAATAATGCAAATTGTTGTGCTTTGTTTGAAGTGACCTTTGGTGATTCGTGTTCCCTTTTGGACCTCATTTACTTTTAATTCATTTTCTTCCAGCTGCTGTATTTGTTACAGAACATTTAGTTGTTTTTGAGTTATAGGAGTGCTACTGTACAAATTACTGTGATAGTGTTGCAATTAGTGGCCCCTTAAATTCATGCTGTTTCTAAGGTGATGTCCAACAAAAGACGTTTAGACGTTGACTCTGTATTCTCTGAGTCTGAATTTTCCTCTTTTGATCCGTTGAGTACAACATGTCACAATACAATACAAAGGACGATTCCCATCCAACGTGCTGTTGAAGTGTCCGATAATGACACAGGCTGGAGAGAATGAAAGGTTGATCCTTTCCGGTGGAGGTCATGCCACTCAGCGCTCGGATGCTGTGGTTCAATCAATGACAGGAGGGACAAAGGAAGAAACGAGCGCCTCCCCCGCTCTCTGCTCCGGCCCTAAAAACAGCTCTGCTCATGTCACTGCTCTGCCATCACAATCATGCCACATCTGTCAACTATGAATGGAAAATATGTTTTCAGTCATTTCCCCTCTCAGTAATACCCTTAATTAAATCTTATTGAATATTTATCTATTATGCTAATGCACCACATTGGAAAAGTCATTATTTTGAGCAGTTATTTATCAGTAAAGTCTTTTTGATTGACATATTCTGAGGGTGTTGAGACTTTTAATAATGGAAAACTTCTGTTTTCTATGAAATCTAGATTAATCTATATTGCTGTACCACTCAGTGAACAGACCTTAATGTGTGTTTGAAGAATGGGAAGGTTCAGTCTGTGCTGTCTAAAAAAATAAAAGAGCATTGACCATGATAAACATTAGCAATTAAAGTTGTGTGGACATGATTAACTTGAGTGTTTGTGTGGGCCATTGATGAAAACAAAGGTATATTTTTTAAAATATATATTAAAATATTATACTGCAGAGAAATTAATAAAAAGAGAAAAGAAGATAAATGTTGTACTTACATGGATATATTTATCACGTTCTCTTAGCTCTGTATTTCATGGCCAGCAGAAAATAAAGTGTTTATTTGACAGAGTCTCTGACTCTAGAGTGGCTTGACATGGGCTTTGTCGTACTCCGGTGACTTTCTCTAATGTACCTGTCATTCCCTTGATATATGGCTGCATGTATATTTTAAGGCTCACCTGGCATATGTGTCACATGCAGTCTGTTTGTGGCATCATGATTGATCAACACTTCATTCTTTCTCAGGGAAAAGAGGCAGAAAGAATTTACTCAATTGGTTGTGAGCTCTGTTTCATTGTAAACAATCACACATCCTTAACTACAAAACTAAAATTTTGTCCTCCTTTACAATTAAACTCACCCCTCATACTTTGTTTTAAAGTCATGTTTTTTTTAAGTACCAAAAAAAGCTTCCAAAAATAATATTTGATGTTTGATAATTTAGTTGCACCAGTATTGAAGGCATACAATTGTTTGTCCAAAATACTGTCTTTTTGACATTCCAGTCGAGTTGCACCTGCAGATAACATACGGAATACTGCGTCGATAACCACCTACATGTTGCTGAAAACTGGTATGACTTTTCTCCCGTTTTGTAACACAAAAGGAATCCAATGTCAAAAGAACAATGCAAAGAGAGATCTCTCTTTTATGATATCTAATAATAAATACCGTCACTAGGGGTCGTCCTTGAGAGCCCCAAACAAATCTGATGAATTTGCATGCCAGGCTACGCCCACGGACATACGGGTCAGTGATGCGCGGGTCAATGTATAAACAACCCGCAACCGACCGACATTTTCAAATAACCCGCTCGCAACTCGGACCGCAAAAAAAAAAAGAAAATATTGTACCCGACCCGCTTCCTGACCCGCGTTTTTTAAAGTAGCTATAGTAAATGCTCATCACGTCATGGGCCATAGATGGAGGAACTAGGGGTGCGCATTTTTCAGAATGCTGTATGATATAGCCTAGTGTTTTGTAATAAAGGCTTGATTGATTCATTTATTTCGTTTCATTTTCTTAACAATTAAGATGCTGCATGTGTTTATCCAGTCTAATCGACGTGTGCGTCTCTCCCCTGACTTTCCCAACAAAAATCCCGCCCCCTCTCAGCAAATAGGCTACATAAAACTGACATTACTGAGCTATATGCGTTTAAAAGTAGCCTATTAAAATGGCACAATGGCATTGCTCAGTTCAACGCGTTGGGAAATCGGGCATTTTGTCCCGCATCAGCTTTTATTCAAAAGTTAATAAAGCGCTCAACATTCAAAAGGTAAATAAGGATTTCCCACTTTCATCTGCAGACTGCACGTGCGTCATCCTCGCGCATTCAGCCAATAAAGTGTAGACCTATGTATTTCATAGAACATTGTGTCTAGTACTATATAAATTACAAAGGTAAACGACCCGACCGACCGCGACCCGAATATCATTAAAAATATTTTTGGATGACTCGTAACCGCGGGTAACCGCGGGTGACCGTAGGCACCCGCTCATTTTGGATCAACCCGCACATCACTGATACGGGTATATAAGGCGAGCCGGCTGCACACACATTTCAGCGTTGTTCTGAGCAGCCGTTGTTGTCTCAACCCCTCAAAATAGTTCAAGTTGTGGCAGGAGGGACACAATGTCTACCTTTTTAGGGTTACACCCGTAACTGTGACGTTCTCTTTCTGTTGGTCACTTTTGACGTTGTGTCAAAATACCAACACTAGGGGTCCCTATACTAGCCAACAGAAAGTGCAAATACGCTAAATCGCTACCTACCAATGCCCAGGGTAATGACCTTGGGTGTCCCGTTCAAGGAGACCTTCTTACCTTTAGGGTGAGGTCACTCGAGCCATCGGCCTCCTCTGATTTTTCTCAATAAGTTTTTTTGAAGCCTGAAGCCAATATCGAAGTGATCTCATATGCATAAACCCCAGTGTGACTACGGAGAATGAAGCAATATGCCGCAAGAGCCTCTGAAAATACTTCAGTGGAACCGTTCTTTTTGTGCTTGAACATTCTCAAGCAGTCCAGCTCTGACTGTGCACGGTCTTTAGAAAGACGTGCTGTCATGACAATTGAGTCCAACTCCACACCCAGAAAAGAGATGCACTGAACGGGGGAGAGCTTGCTCTTCTCCCAGTTGATCTGAAGTATCAATCGGGCTAGGTGCTCAAGGACTAAGTCCCTGTGTGCACACTCTTGCGAGTGAGCTAGGATTAGCCAGTCATTGAGATAGTAGAGCATGCGAATGCCCACCTCCCTTTGCGGGGCAAGGGCAGCCTCTGCGACCTTCGTAAAGATGTGAGGATACAGTGACAACCTGAAGGGGAGGACCATGTACTGGTATGCAAGACCTTCGAAGGTGAACCGTAGAAACAGTCTGTGCCATGGAAGGATCGAGACATAAAAAATTATTCGTCCTTCAGGTCTATTGTCGTGAACCAATCATGATGTTGAAAAAATGGTACGATGAAGTAGGCCCTGTAAAATATTGGCTGGAGGGACAGGCTCTATCTCGTCCTTTGCCAGTAGGACAGAAATATCCGCCCAAAGGACAGGAGTGTTCTCACCTCGTACTGAGGTGGAAAGCACTCCACTGTACCTGGGTGGGCGCCTGAAGAATTGTGATAAGCCAGAGCGACAGGCTGGAGCAGGAGCCTGTAAAGCATATTCTGGCAAAAAAGTGCCTTCTACGACTTCAAGATCTCCTTGAAAACGGCAGTGAGGCAGAGCGTGGCGCAATGCCACTCTTTGAACCAAGGAACCAATCATCCAGCTGTGGGAAAGCACGGCTGCCAACTCAGCGTCAGCCTCGGACTGCGCCGTCACACCTGAAGATGGCAGCATACACAAGTCATCCACGTCGGAAGGCATGGAGCCGCTAAACTCATCCGGAGACTCAAGCGGGGTGTCTGAGAGTGCTGAGGAATAAGCCATTAAGAAGGCACATCAGAGGCTTTATTTCTTGAGGTGTCTCAAGAAATGGTATGTCCCTTAATATTCTACAGATTTTTTACCGCTCTACAATTGAGAGTATATTGACGGGTAACATTGTAGTGTGGTTTGGTAGGGCTTCTTCCCGTGACCTTAATCTTCTGACAAAGGTGGTCAAAACTGCATCTAAAATCATTGGGGTTCCACTTGAACCGCTCAAAACATTTTTATGGAAACGCAGCACTAAGAAGGCACTAGGTATTATTCTGGATTCTAGTCATCCTGCACATAATCTCTTCTCCCACCTTCCATCAGGGAGACTTTTGCAGAGCATCCCAACACGCACATCACGTTTCAGGGATAGTTTTTACCCTCAGGTAATAAGGCTACTGAATGATACTACAACAGAAAGGAGGGCTGAGGATTGAGCTTAGTTACGATGTTTACTGTGCTCGGATGTTTTAATGTTATTATAATTGTTATTTATTGACTGGTGTTGAGAGAGTGCCAAGGCACATTGTATTTAATTGCCTTTTTTTATTTACCCTGTACTAATATGCATATGACAATAAACTTGAACTGAACGAAAAGCATGCAGGGATTGACCTGGCGGCAGCTCTTATTGTAGCCCACAGATCGCCCCCAACGCTAACCACCAAGGCCTGGTCCCCGGAGGGGCAGGACAGAAGTCAGCTGAGGATAATCTCGACCTATTGAAGTACGAGAGCTGTAAATGCAATGTCCCAATGGGCATGCCGTCGCTGTGAGAGCATGATGCATCAACGAACGCGGTTTCTGTATGGGCACGGCCCACACAGTGCAGACAGCGATCGTGTTAGTCTAAGGGGGAGAGAAATTGCCTGCATCCAAAAGGACAAGGCCGGAACGGCATCTTTAAAAAGACACAAACCGCTGTATAGCCTTCTGTATCGTCTTCAGGCAGGAAATGCAGAGTCCGGACCCTCGGATTGCGAGCTACGGACGGTGCCTACTCCAAATAACTTTATATCATAATCTTGCTTGTTGGGCTGTTAATAAATAACAGTATAATAGTATAATTGTTACAGTATGTATTATCCCGAGTCATTTTGGTAGAACTGTGATTAAACTACCTGTCCATTACATTATTTAAATGCACACATTCAGACAGATCACAGTATGAGTTTGGACATCTTCCTCTGGCATTCCAAATAAATGAACAAATTAGAAATTTCTGTCCCTCCGTGCAGTCTGTTCTCTGTGGTTCCTCTTTCTAGCAGCAATTATCGCAGGAAGTAATGCACACAACTTGTAAAGACGTGCTTTTTTGAGTGTTACATAAAGGTGCAAATACCAGTGTTGACTACCGCAAACCATAGTAAATCACCTTGCATGCTGTATTTAGATACTTTTGTGAATAATAATATTAATAATAATAACTAACATTTATTTTTCTTCCAGGATTAACAATTATGTGGTTTTGAAACCTAAATGTCCCCAACACTTTGGCCAATTTCAGTGTGTGTGTCTGAACTCTGAATCATGTGCGAACATAACAAAAGGGGAAATTAAACTAGACAGATGTCTAAATATATAAACTCATGACTTTGAGAAACAAAGTGAGGTAATCAAGAAATGCTTACTAGTGCTTTTACCTAGTAACAGGAGAGTTTTCTGAATCATACATAAGAACCAATCATATTGTAGAAATTTTTTGTAATGTATCCATGTCACCTTTAATATGCTCCTATTCTATAAAAGCAGCTTTCTTTTTGCTGGTGGGATTCTCTCTGAAATTGGTCTGAGATTCTGCCGCCGTGATTAAAGGATATTCTAAGGTATTGTCTGAAGTCTGTCTAGTTACTGCTGCGCATCAGGTTATAGGAAACTAGAGATCTTATTCCCGAGTACTAATGTAAAAAGGAAGCAGGTTGTCAACTGTAGACACAATGCTAGAGTATAAAGAAAATTCAATGTTGACTGTAGATGCTTGGATGTCGACTGGAGATGGCCCAGGTACACTTAAGTCAGGTTGTCACATTTAGGGGGCTTTCACACTGGCAGTTTAGTTCGGAACGGGGCACGGTTCGCATGAAAAATCGCTAATGTGAACGTTAGCTGTCTCCTCAAAAGAGTCGGTTTGCAAGCAGCAGAAGCCCACTTTATGCGACACACCCAGTAAACCTGTGTTGTTCACTCAGCTGCGCATAATAGCACATAATTAATTAAAACAAAATATATATATATTGACTCGCGTTCTGTTTCATGTTTATTTGTTTGCGTTATTGTCATTTCATTCTCTATGACTCCTTACAGACACGGACCGATCATGTAATTCCAAAACTGATATGAATGATTGTTTCAATGATCGGACTTGCACCAGTTCTGGTGTGTTTGATTGGGGTTGAAGCTGAACTCTGCAGGACAGTGGCCCTCCGGGAGCAGGATTGGACACCACTGCCATAGATGATAGGGAAAAAAATGTCTATAGTATGATACTTATGATGATTATCTGATAATACTGATTTTTCTTTTTTTTTTTTTATCCGGAAATGTAATTGTGAAATTGCTAAAACATGGCCCAACAGGCTTCAGTTGGAGGTCTAGTTTTTTCTCATAAGTTCTTCTGATTGAGCATCTGTAAGGGGCTTTTCTAGTGTTGCCATGTCTCAAAAAGTTCCATCTTGAGTGACTTGAGTACCATCATAATTCTGCTTAGTGAGTGTGAGCTTTCTTGAATCTGGGCCATTGAGAGTGTAATGGCAGGCTTCAATACTCAAACATGTCTACCTCTAGAATGAACAGTAGGAATGAGTAGGGTAAAGCAGGCTTTCATATTCTCAAATGCTCTTTTTGTGGAATGTTCAACGTGTTGTTGAGTTGGTATGGAAAATTGGATGATTGTGTATGATCTCTGCAAACAATCTCAGCCTGCAGTGTGTAATTCAATCCTGATAGACTTGTCATTTCGGTCGCATTGAGCAACAATGGCTCTAAGATTAAGGAAATACTCAACTGCCATTGCCTTTCCATTCATTTAAGCAATTTAAACAACTGTATTGATTCCTCATTACATGCTGGATATATCATCGTATTTGCTATGTTTAATTTACGTACTATAAATAAAGACAGGACAGTTCCCTTCAAAAGACTGGAATATTTATTTGGTGCCTTTTTAAAAATATGGATCATCTTTCTGTCAAGTTTTTCGATTCGACCCATAGCCTATATAATATGCACCTTAAATAAATTACATGATTGTTTCATTGTTTTCAGTGCATGATCTCTCATCTGTGAGGAAAACTTTTCTGCCAGTATCACGGCTCAAACAGTGCCTTTGTTATTGAGTTGTTTGGTTTGTCCTTTTGTAAGAATGACTAACTTATTGATTTTCAACAATGTTATCATGAGGGCACTGAGATAAGTGATGTTGACGCTAAAGAGGGAAATCTGACAGCAATTTAGATCAAATTAAACCTTGAAAAGTGGAAAACCCTCAAATCAGAGGCTTTTAGATACAGATATTTAGTTGTCCTTCTATTAACACATTGTAACCTTCACAGAGCCAGCATCCATTCCACAGCTGCCTGTGACAAAAGATCAATGTACAGCAAAGAGGATGAGAAAAAGACAACCCTTCCCCTCACCCACAAGAACATAAAGACTGAAGAAAAAAATCTCCTCTTGTACCCATTGACTTTCTTTTTCTGTGGGCACGTGTGAAGATGATTGGGAATCTGGACTTCCCACACGTGCAGGGAGATAAGAGACTGTGTCTACTCTTCTCTTTTACAGATTATAGGCCCAATTATGAAAGAGAGAGATACAGAATGGACATCATCTGCATATAAATGGAATGAAGAACCTAAAGGATCCGGCCTTGCATAGGCCTGTAATGGATATGATCCCATCGCTGCAGTCTAATGGGAGAGAGACTTACAGTAGTATACAACAATACAATTCGTAAAAAAGGAAGAGGTGTTTAAGGGTCTTAAAGGCTTCAGAACACTAGTAGAGAATGGGTCTAAATGACCAAATAGAATTCTGGGTAATAAAAACCTCTGTCCGACAATCTGACTGTTCGCTGATAAGAAACACTAAATAAATCTTTTTTTTTATCACCAATACAAAGTTATTCAACAGTTATTTCCTCACTTTGTTCACACAAAGATGAAATAAAACATGGCCAATTCAAAATTATCTTAAGTTTTAGTTTGTTTAAATGACAAATAGGTATTTATTTTATATTATATAGCTAAAATATAAAAAGTACCATGAGGACAAAAGGCATAGTTCACTCAAAAGTAAAAATACAGTCTTTACTCAACCCGATAATGCCATATGCCTTTCATTCTTTTTTTGGACCAGGCATTTGTACATTCATTAATCTTGATTGCTTAAAATTATGCACTTGTGTGCTTTTTCTGGACTGGCCAGAGTGACATACTGTCTCATGAACGCACAGTCACGCACAGGAGATCAACGGCAAGATTGGTACAGTCTTTACAATATATTACTAATTAGATTTGCATTTACTAATTAGAAGTGCATGTTGACCATGTTGCGAAGGGTGCATGAATATGATTTTGTTATTATTTGTTTTGTATGACTGTCATTATAGTGATTAGCTCAATTTATCCTTCTTTTTTCCTGATTTACAGAAAACTGGCTTTTGTTACATTGCATGAATGTCATATAGTTTGGATCATATTATTTAACCACAGCATAATTGGTAACACTTTACAATAAGGTTCGTTAGTTAACATTAGTTACCTACATTAGTTAACATGAACTAATAATGAACTGCACGTATACAGCATTTATTAATATTTGTTCATGTTATTTTCAACATTTACTAATACTTTATTAAAATCTTGTTAACATTTGTTCATGCTCTGTGAACTAACATGAACTAACAATGAACAGCTGTATTTCTATTAACTAATGTTAACAAAGATTAACAAATACAGCAACAAATGTATTGCTCATGGTTAGTTAATTTTAGTTAATACATTAACTAATGAACCTTATTGTAAAGTGTTACCGCATAATTTAGTGGATTTGTAAAATTTTGTAGAACATCACTACAATAGTTTTACCCCCAATACAAGTGCATGTAAATTATATATACACACAAAAAAATGTTTTTATATAGTATATATATATATATATATATATATATATATATTAGTCATTGTTTACTAGCCCAATAAGAAATAATCCACCCTCAAGTCACTGTAATATAGTCTCCAGATATGGTGCCTATTTGTAAGATATGTGAGATATTTTAAACCCTGGTAAATATGTTGTGATTCTTCAGACAAATGTGTTTGTGCTTCTACTTCTGCTTCGGAGAACAGTGAAAAGGGTCCATGTTTATTGCATATTATATTCAAATCACTTTCTACTTATCATCTCATATATATGTCCAAGCATGTTTAATATTTCCTGCATAATTACATAAATATTTTGTGTTAGGTTAATACCTTTGTGGGCAGTACACAAATCTTAATGATTTATATTTATATTGCTTATCCTGTGCAAAATGTAGCGTAAACATTTTAAACACCCACAGTAACAATTCATTTACAGATATATTTAATTTACAAGTTTTAGATTTCAAAATGTCAATGTGTAGCAGACAAAATATAATTAAAGTTTGAGATAAATAGCACAAAAGTTATAGATGTGAAAGCAACAACCATTACCGGTCACCGCTATATATGCATTCTGCTTCTGGAGAATGAAATCAATATATTGCATGTCCCTCCATTTGTTTTATCTTCATTAATGTTATTCCAGAAGATTACTGACACTCTTCAAAATATATTATTTTGTGTTCAGCAGAAGAAATAAAAAATTGAGGGTGAGTAAATGATAACAGAGCATTCATTTTGGGGGGAACTATCCCTTTAAAGGGAACATATCATGCAAATCTGACTTTTTTCGTGTTTAAGTGCTATAATCGGGTCCCCTGTGCACCTACCAACCCAGAAAATTTAAAAAGTGACAACCCAGTAACTGTTTTGGTAAGCCTTGGTAAGTTCTAACGCAATAGCAAAAGTTCGAAGAAGTATGAAACTGTTATGTCGTTGCTGCACAGACGAGCACTGGACACTATTAGAACAAAACGTGTCACAGCTGTCTTATAAAGATCTCAGGGAACTGTGAATTCAAATTTATTTGTATAGCGCTTTTCACAATACATATTGTTTCAAAGCAGCTTTACAGAAGATGCATTTCAGAAATGTACCTATAAAAATACAGTTAGTTGATCATGTATTAATTTAGGGAATAACATATGGCTGGCGTTGAGTCGTCTCTTCACAGGCGTTGAGTCGTCTCTTCACAGGCTTCTGTAACACCAGTTACATGCAGTACATGCAAGTCGATGAGATGAATCAATGTAACTCCACAACAACTACATAAATGTGTCCACTAACATTCAGAAACGTCCATGTGCGTCTAAAAGTTTAACGTCTTCGTGAGTCTCTCTGTAAGGCTGCACTCGCAACTGGTTATTTCTGAGATTTTGGGTGAGTAGATTAGCCTGGTTTGTTATTGCCGGAGGATCTGAAGCTTGTGTAAAGGCTCCGTCCTCTTCTGAACAGAGGCGGAGCAGCAGCTCATTTGCATTTACAGGGACACGCACAAAAATGGTGTGTTTTTGCTCACACCCATAGACTGTTAAAAGAAAAATATGGCGGTAGTGTCTATGACGACACCTGAAGAGCATTTTTGAAACCTAAAGTGGACGGAGCCGGCCGTCGCCATCTTAGCAGCACGGATAACAGAAAATGGGCAAAGAGGCGGGGCTGATTTAGCTGAGAAGACGTGATGCTAACAGACAGCAGACAAACTGCTAGTAGTGACATCAGTGGCAATCCACCTGTCACTCAAGTGCCACACCCTTAATTATGCAGAATGTTAAGGCTTAATATAATTTAAACGGATGAGTTATAACAAAATTCACCCCCCTCACAGTTGCCATGAAGGGCAAAATTAGCTATATAGACCAAAATCTATTTTTGTTCCAGGCAAGGTTTGTTCCAGGCAAGGTTTGTTCCAGGCAAGGTATGTAAACATATTTTTTTCTGTTGTAAAGTTGGCCATTTTAACATGGGGGAGATATATGGAATTGACTCCCTTTTGGAGCCTGTCTCTAGCGGCCAGTCGATGAATTGGATTCACAAGAGAGACTGGAAGGTTACCAATCGCGCACACCCAAAAAGGGGCAAATTTGACAAGCTATAATAAATGATCTGGGGGCATTTTGAGCTGAAATTTTTCAGACACATTCTGGGGACACCATAGATTTATATTACATCTTGTGAAAATGGACATAATATGTCACCTTTAATAGGACAAAGGTATTAAGCCTGTATAAAGTGGCATTTGTTCAGTCTGATCCTCAACCTAACATGACTTTGAGATTGCTAAAACAATACTATAAATACTATTTTCTATAAATACAAGTTTTCTATAAATACTATTAACCTCTTATATTGGCATACATATTTGGTGACTGATTTTCAAAATAAATTACAGAGGAGCCATAATTTAACAATTTACAACAAGAATATGTTCATACTCCTAAGGCGTGTTCAGAGCTTTATTTTGAAATAGTGATGAACATGAAAAATCATGAAAGAATGGTAGAAACATCAGTTTGTTTTCATGCCAAGAGTTCAAAAGATAGCATCCATTCAATTATTTTAGAAAAAAAGGTCTGAAAATGTTTTAAATATAAATAAAAAAATAATAGATTCAGCATTTGTGATGCAGCAGCGAGCTATAATGCACATATGTGTTATTTTTGTGTTTATTACTGGCCCTACACACCGGACGCGAATAGCGCGTCAGGCGCGAGTGATTTCAATGTTAAGTCAATGCAAAGACGATTGACTTAACATTGAAATCACTCGCGCCTGACGCGCTATTCACGTCCGGTGTGAACGCACCATTAGAGTGTAGCAACATTGACATCTGGTCAGATTGGTGAATCCGTGATTCCAACACACACACACACACACACACACACAGAGACATGTAATGTGACACCCCCACATTCCTCACGCCAAGACACCCACATGTCCTCAGACAGAGGAAAGGACTGTGACCATAGTCACTCTTAAATGTAATAAATATATCCCCTTTTGTGTTAAGATGTGTTTATAAACCATAGGAAAGCATATATATGTCCTAGTGTAACATTAATCGAACTTTAAATGTCTATACTAATGCATAATAATATAACTTTGTATTCCTATTAATGTTAATATGATGTGTTTCGTATCTTTGTAATTCTCTAAATCTAACGGAGTCGAATTCCGATAGCATAATGCAGTAACGTACATTGTTTTACACATTTCATATTTCTGGGGCCGAAAAGTTTTAAGTCAAACTCTTTGGTAATCCGAGCAAGAGGGATGTTCCCAGCAGACAAAGAAAAGTCTCCCGCTCTCAGATCACTGAAGGTGATTGGACGATCCGCCATGAGAAGGCGTTATCCTTACATTCCTTTAAAAGAGAGAGCCCAAAGCTCCTCTTGTCTCTTCTGCTCTCGCTCTTCCTCTCATCTGCCAGTCATGTGAACAGTCTGCGATACCGACTCCTCTGGAGTCCGTCTTCTTTTATTTGCGTTATCTAAGTTTCTTTTGTTTCCTTTTCAAATTCTCCTTTGTTCGTTCCACCTACGAGTCAAACGAACGAAGCCTGAATTCCTTCAGCAACTTCACTTGCAACCAGCCTTCAAAGCTCCCGCGAAAACGTGCTCTGGCAACGAGCACGCGCCCTGCTTCGAAGAATTCACGAGAGAACGCGCCTCAGCACGAGAACACGCGCTCTGCGCTCCACACTCACACAACGACCCTTTTGCAAGTATCAAACTCTAACGAGTTTTAATGTTTTAAGGTTCGATGCATTGATGTCTCTCCAGGTTTCTGTGATGTTGCTATTCCTATGATCATTCGTGATTTATTTTCTCTTTCTCTCATTCTCTCTCTACAAACCCAGCGCGTGCTTCGGCATGGCGCGCCCCTCCTCAGAAAACTTTATCTCTCACTTTCTCTCTCTCATCTGTTATTCGTCTTGTTTGTCCACATGTAAGATATGTACAAAACTATAATCAATATGTGTAATCCGTTATATTCTGTAGTTTGCATTTATTAAAACAATATATTCAAGACTGTGTCTGTGAAAAACGCTCGTAAAACCACAAAAGTCAATGAGGTAGATCAGAGCTACCGCGCTCCCTGTTTACTACATTAAGTAGTTTTAATTTTATAAACACCAGAAATATTAATGTTCACGGCCAGAAGGTTGGTGTTTCTTGGAGTTTATAAGGAAGGATAACTTTATTGAGAAATTAATCACTTAATCTGACGGTTGGTCGCTGGACGAACAACGATTTGATAATTACATTAATTTCCCTTAAAGATTATCTCATAATCGAAGTTAAGTAAGATTATTGATATATGAATGAGGAATTATAATTCGTTGTGATTGATTATTCATATATTCATATAATCCACTTTCACTTTCGACAATTTAATGTAACTGAAATATGCAAAATATTAATCATACTCATGATTAGTTATTAAAATTCCCTATGGATCATTTGAGCTAATTCATCCGGACCCAGAGTCCGAAGCATAAGGCATTTATATTACAGTTTATGGTGGAGAAAAATACGTGCAATCTCAAACTTTGTGTTTTACGAGCAAATCAGTTTCAATCTGTCTATATTGTGTATTAATGTAACGCGCACGCTCCAGCGAGAGCCCACGTGCTCCCATTGAGGAAACAAGCGCGCCCTAGTAAGGCAAAAACCACGCGCGCTCACTGAAGGGCTGTTAGAAGGCACGAAGCCGATCTCAGTCAAAGCAAATTGACCCCTGCTAGATATGTTTAACATTTTCAGCCCCTGTTAATTGCTAAAATAAACTTCGATGTATTATATTAATATTGTTTCGGTAAAGAGAACAGAATCTCTGTACAGTCCATACATTCTTAATATTGTGTTACCCACGCGCGCGCCCTAGTGCGAACCCACGCGCGCTCACTGAAGAACTGACTGGCACAGAGCCAGCTCAGCTCAAGCATATTAACAGACGCTGGAAGTGGCAATAAATGTCCTAGACCTAGAGAAAAGAATCTCTGTTCAGCCTGTAATTAATATTGCTTCAGCCCGCTTGAAATCAAACGAGTTTCTTTGTTCACGCGGTAGATTGGAACAGAGCGAGTCTCCTCCGTTTCGATAATAGGCCTAATAATAATATTAGATCGTTAAAATAACGATAACTCCTGGTCGAAGATTGGATTAGCTACCCATTTTGTAAACCTAAGACATTTTTAAACCATAAGTGCTATTGTGGTTATATGTGTACGGGAGCCCAACAACAGATGATAATTCCTGTTCACACTTGAGTAATAAGTGCAGTGAAGAAGTCCTGACACGTTCTCTCTTGTGCAGTATTAAATAGCACCAAAAGATCCGCAGATCTTGTCCCTTTGTGATTTCTATTACAGAAAATCAGCGCGTGACTGAGCTGAACGCTCTGAGCTCTCGAGTCACATTTAAAATTGGTTGTAATTCCGCGGACTAAACACCAGAGGTCCTTTTAGGTGTTTAAGCCTCAAAATACGCGCCCCACCGACGTCACCCTGCGTGAGCACCGCCTCCCACTGACGTCAGCCTGCATGAGCGCAACTACGCCATCTCGTGGCCGTTTCAGAGAATGCTCTCGTACTGCTAAATTCAAGTGTTCTATGATGAATAGTGAATTAGCTTATGTCTAAATTCTCAATAATTATTGGCATTTCCAGCTTTGCTCGTGCGAATATTATTTTGTGTTAGACAATTTTCCTGCTTGTGACTGGTACATTTACTTTGAGTTTGTTTCAAACAAGACTTGAATTAAAACTTAAATTAAATCCCAGCCCAGCCATTGAGAGCCCAGTTAGAGGGAAGTCCGCCACCCAGTGGCCGCCTCCCGCTAAAGCGGTTCATTCTACTCGCTTCTCTGTTTCCAATTCTGTGTGAATTGCTTTATTTCTGCTTTCTCGTCTGATTATTTTATAATAATTACTGATACTTTAATGCATCTAAGTTATTATTCGATATCATTCTGAGTTCTCAATTCCCTTACACGCTTGTCTAAATTCGAGTTAAATCAGATTTAAATTTTGGATTTAAATTGTGTTTGGCCGGCAGCCACTGTCATCCACTAGAAGGAAACAGCGCCACCGCGTGGCCTTGTGGATACTAAGTCGGTGCCACTCTTTTTCCCCTTTCACTCTTTTGAAGTGTGTACTTATTTCATTATTTCCCTTCTGATTATTTCATAATAATTACTGATACTTCAATGTTATCTGGATTATTATAAAATATCACCCTGATTTTTACATTTCTGCACAGGCTTATTTAGATTTGAATTTACACCAGTTTGAATTTAATTTGAATGAGTTTGTCTGTCCAACCAGGTTGACCACTGAAAGGAGATACGCCCCCTTGTGGGACAAACCCACTACTGCGGCCTGTCTCTTCTTCTGGGGTCATCCTGTCTTTCCATTATTTTATTTTATTATTAAATTTTTTTTTTTTTTTAATTTTTTCAAAAAAAAAATTTATTACAATTTTTTATTATTCCTAATTTTTTTTATCTCTTTTAGGTTAGGTTATTCTGATAATCACCAACATTATCATAATTCCCTTTTTGTTTTATCATTATTTCAAAGCCTTTGCCTTTACTTCTACATACATAATTACTAAACTTGGTTTAAACAAGAAAGCCTTAATTGACTTTAACTTTCACCTGTTTACCCCTTTTTGTGTGTTTATGTGTAGTTCTCCCTAGGGCGCTGTGGTGATTTGACAGTCATCTCTGGTTGGTTTCCAGCGAGCGTGGTCACCTGGTCGTTCACTACCGACACTGGCCGTGAGTGAACCGCGGACGCTTCTGTCTCTTACCATTGGGGCAGCACGCAACTGCTACATCAGCAATTTGGCACTCCAAGGGTAAAGTCAACCACGCCAGCTGACACACAAGGCAATTTCGGGACAATTACCTGAACCAGGGCCTTCTGCAGGGGCAGGGTTCCGGGGAAAACCCAATTTTGTTGTGCTGTCTGGCAGTTGACACCTTGGTGTTGCCAGGTTGTGTTTAAGGTCGCAAGTTGTTTGAGAAGGTCGCACCGTCGTACACAGAGTAACAGAAGGCCCGGGTCCACTGCGTTCGAGTGTGTGGGACCGTCGAGAAGGTTGACCGCGCCGCCGGCTCCCACCTGAGTGACCTCATTTCACCCCAGGTAAACTAAATAAGGTAAAACCCATACACTTAGTATAAGCCACAGAATATTAGATATTCCCCGGTCATTTAAGTGTTTGGCCTATATCCCTTTCTCCAAGCCTCACCATCTTCCTAGGTTTTCTACCCCGATAGCCCCCACTCACCTGTAGGCCCTATCGTAAACTCTGGCAGTGGTAATAGGCTTAGGCCTCCTTATTCTCTCTAACACATACCGTGTTACTATTGTTTGATCTTATTTCACTTTGATCTGTTCTATCCTTTGTTCTGTTGTGATTTGTTTCTTTCATTTCACCTAGAAACAGTAACCTGAGAGAGCCATCAAAGAAGCTAAGCAATAGAGTGACCACCAGCAGCCGGGGCCTCCACGTGACCCGCCAGGCTACTGCTCGTCACAACCTCTAGTGCAGGTCCTCAGACGACCCAAGTTAATTGGCTCCGCGAACTGTCTAACTGTTGGCATCAGTTAGCCCCAAAATTCTCATAAACGGCATAACCGTATGATCATAGCTCGTTAACCTTAAAACGAACTTGCATTGGTCTCTTTGTGTGTGTGTTCTGTGTTCTCTCTCGCCTACAGTGTGCCAAGGTCACGGCCGTCCAGTATGGCTGCCCAGTGGGACGAACTCGAGTCATGGTTGAGAGCCATGACGACCGACTTCCTGTCCGGAGACGCCGCTGACACAGAGCCCCGGAGCCGAGAACAGCTGGACGCCGACCTGGTCGAACTGATGACCCACGATCCGACACAGAGCTACAACTACAAGGACTGGGCCAAGATCGTCGGAAGCCTCGCACACAAACTCGTCGCCCAGGCATGGCTCAGCGAAAGGAGCCACATCGACCTGGAGCAGAAAGCAGCAGCGCTAAAGCTTCAAGCAGAGGAGGCCCGGAGGAACCAGGCCCACACCCAAAGTCGTCTAGAACAGCTACTTCTCCTGACCGCCACAGACCAAAGAGAACAGTCGGAGAAAGAAACCTGTAAAGAACTCGACGAAAGACTCCAACAAAGTGACGCTCTCCTCGAGAGAGCAAAGACTGAACTAAGAGACAAAAACGCCAAAGCCACAGCCTGTGAAAAACACTTACAGGTGGCCAGAGCTGAAATCCATGAGCTTACTCTGCAGAGACACGATCTCAGAGACGAACTTGACATTGTTCACAGAGAACTGAGACATTCTTATAGACTTAATAGTGACCGGGTAGGGGAAACACACACCACAAAGTTTCCCCTAACCAGCCGGTACAAACCTTTCAGCCAAGAACCCCGGGCTGAAAAGGGGGGCGAAAGCCCATTGTTCCAGACATCACCAGCCAGCCAACAAAAACCCCTGTCAGCAGAAAGGGGGGGGCCCTCACAGAGAACACTCACCGCTAATCGCGGCACGGCTCCCAAAGCTGACGGGGGCGGAGCTGAAAAGGGTCAGAATCCCCTCCAGACGGATTGGGCCCCCAGCAACAGCTCTCCCCCCACAAGCTCTGACAAGTTGGCCAGAAACATCCCCACGTTCACTCCAAACCTTGCAGGAGGCCATGATGTACATGCTTACCTTCAAGACATTGACTTTCACCTGCAAACTGTCGCCAACGTGACAGCTTGGGACAAGTTTTGCCTGCTCAGAATTACTTCTAGCCGTGACGTGCGCAGCTTCCTAGACCGTCAACCAGAAACTGTCAAAAGGGACTACCAGCAGCTGCGACAAGCTTTGATCCGTGAATTCTCTGATCCAGAGTCAGATCAGGGGTTCATCGCCGCCATGGACATCAAACAGGCCCGACCTGAACACCCACAGACCTACTACGGCCGACTCCGACACGCCTACTTCGGAGCACGAAACGAGCCCGGTATGGAAGAAGATGTCAACTTCAGGACGCTGTTCCTCCGAAATCTGCATCCCACAGTGAGTCACCACTTAGGCGTTCTGGCCTGTCCACGTAGCATGTCCACCCAACAGCTACGTGACTTGGTCCACAAAGCTTACACCAAGCAAAAGACTATTTCCAAAAAGACTGTAAAAGACCCCACAACCTACTCTGTCTCTGAGCACTGCTCAGAGCTAGACACAGAAGGTGCCCAACAGCACCACAGTCACAGACTGTACCACAGAGAGTCAAGACCGTTCCAAGCCAGCAGAGGGCAGCACAACCGTGACGGTGCTCATCCAAAGCATTGGAGCGAGCGCTCTAAGAGGTTCTGGGACCTGCATCACCCGCCGTCCAGAACTCCAAGCCCAGAAAGCCAGCCCTGGAACCCCTCTCGACATGCTACTGGTAAGCCCAAGCCTCATCGCACACCAGAAAAACACAGTGCAGCCACGTCGGAGACAGCAGAGATCGTGAGGATGCTGAAAGAGTTTCTTCACAAGAAACATCGCAAGAGAGACAAGGACGAACCAGACATCTTATGTCTAAGCATAAGAACTGAAACCAACACCCTGTCTGACTGCCATCTGCCTGAGCCAAGCACCACGAACACTGCTTGTCCCCCACAGACTACAGAGCTAGCTGTCACACCACAAAGTGACAGCTCCACTCACTCACTCATTGTTGCATCACAAACTGACAACACCTACCATTCACTCCGGCTGACAACAACAGCCCCGGTGCCACAGTTTCTGGGAAACCTTCTTGAAAGGGGGGTGACCAGGAAACCCTACCTAGCCTGCACTGTGGAGAAGGAAGTGAAACTTGAAGCCTTGATAGACACAGGAGCAGACCTCACTGTGATCTCAGCTCAACTTTTCAAAAGACTCAAAGTCGAAGCTAAGAGACAGAATCGAACTCTTGAATCTCACACTTGTGAGCTAAATGTGCATTCATACAGCCAAAATAGCATCCGGCTCGAACAGCTAACTCTAATCCACCTGTCGATAGGTTCTATGTCGCTGACTCACCCTGTGTACGTTTCACCAATGAACACTCATCCCCTCATCATTGGCAAAGACCTGCTGGATCGTTTCGAGCCCTTACTGGACTTCAAAAAGCGAACTCTTTGGGCTCAAGTGCCAGAACCTCTCCCCATCCAGTCACACAGGCCACCCGAGCCAGACTGTCAGATCACAGAGGTCACGAGACTTTCCACAGAGCCAGACTGCCAGGTCACACAGTTCATGGGAACTCCCACAGCCAGTCACAACGACACAGACTTAGCAACAGGTCAAGTTTCAAGTTCGCTACCCTGCACCTTCCAGCCCACAAAAGACTTTAACAAATGCTGCGCCAAGGTCAAGACTGACCTGCAGCCACATGACCAAACTCATGCCCGCGCCAAGCCTGGCGCACTAAACGGAAAGCGGTGGTCACACCCGACCCACCCACCCGCCCTCACAGTTGCAGCGACTACACAATGCATAAGACTTTTACAGGCTACACTGCCTAACCCTGTGCCGCTTACGCGAGCTCCGCTGTCTGCAACACCCAACATAGCGGACATGCGGGCTTCTGACACCACAACAAAGACTTTGCATTGCCACCACTTATACCCCTCCTGCCACCCTTGCACGCCGTCTGAGCTCACTGACAGCCAGTGCCTCAAACCGCTGCATAACATACACACGCTGCATGCACACAACATTATGTGTTCTGCACCCGTTGACATCACAGCGCAAAAGCTTGTGATGAACAGTTGCAAAAGGGGGGTCATGCCAATGTTTATCTATGATGCATCATGTGCGGCACAACACAGCACCAGAGTCACTGACGAGACATTGAAGCAAGCGACAGGCAGGCAGAAAGATGTGACAAAACATGGGCCAAGGCGAGCTAAACCTAGCTGCCACCCACAAAGTAAAAGAACTGCCCTGCCCAACCAAAGACAACCCTCGTTTGCCTCTTCCTTCCCTTTCTCTCTCTCTCTCCCTGTCATCTGTACCAGGTTGCTGCTGTGGGTCGTCATGCTGTGCTGTCAGCCATCCAGAGGACAGCTGCCACCGAGAGAACAACTGAGACTCCTGATCACCGACTGCGGAACCTACACTCAGCCAGTGTATGGTCGACTCATCCAGTCCCGCCCGGTCTACAAAGCACACTACCCCAGCACCGCAGCCCCATACAGCTGGGTAAGTGCCCAGTGGACAGAGGACTCCCTCTCTCACGCCAAAGCCAAGGTCGAACACCTGCTCAACCAACTTGAGAAAGTGACTGCCACGCAATCAGGACTCCTAAGCACCAACCACCGATCCGAACGGTTCCTGGGAGCGTTGCTCGGAGCCGTAGCTGCCGCCAGAACTCTGTTTAACATTGGTATGTCCAGTGTCAACGCAGCGAACCAGACTGTGAACTCAATGAAACCGCTGTTTAATATCTTCCAGAATGACTTTGCCCAGACTCCGCTGATTACAGCGCTAACGATAGACATGCTGTGGGAGGTTAGCTCCTCCCATGACAGCCTAGCTACAGGTGCATTCCCACCGTACCTGAAACTCTTAAGCCTTGTGCGAACTGTGCTGGCTTCCAGCACCACCACGCCAGCTGACCCTCTACAAACACACCTTGCTTACTCTCTGGGTTGCGCCACCCCACTTCACGTCAACCCCAAGCAGAGAGAAGTGGGTTTTCTCCTAAACCTACCCATCATCGAGTCAAACCAAACCTCCAGGCTCAAAGACATTGTCAACATCGGGTCCGGGAAAAGCAGGACCCATTTCAAGATATGCACTCCAGACGTGGGGGCCTACCACGACAGCGACACCCTGCTGTACCCGGCCTCAAACCTGCACGGATGCACCTTGACCAAAGACTTTCATTATCTCTGCCCTAGCAAGCCCGTCCTCAGAGACAACACTGAAGGAATCTGCGAGTTGCAACCCCTGGTCAGCCACACACGCTGCCCTGCTGAAGCTAAGCCTCGCACACAAGTCACAGAAACACAAGCAAAGATTGTAGGTGAACGATGGCTGGCTAACACACCTGCGCACACAGCCACTGTCACTCACGAACAGCATGATACAACCAGCCGTGTCAACCTGCTCAGCCAGAGTATGCCGACTCAAGTACCGACAGGTGCCATCTCACACCTTGGTAACCGGTCATGGTATCATCTTCAGAGCAAAGTGTACCAGACAGCACTGGAACTCCCATCCTTTAAGAACTACAACGTCACCTTAGATCCAGAAGGAGATCCCTGGTTTGAGAAAAGGGGGTCCCAACTCATGAACATTGCTCCTGTCAACACATCCCTCACCTGTGTCCAAACCTGGACCGCAGCTGATACTGTTGTATCTTTCCAAGGTCACCGACCACGCCCGACACTCGTCTTGGCCTTCATCCTGCACCAGACGCAACGAGATGCAAACATCCACAGTCAAGCTCACAAACTCTGTGTCGGAAGGTTTCTCACGGAATCCCCGGAAAGGGAGTGCCAAACCATCAGCCTAGCAAACCACCTGTCATCCATTGTGCTAAGTTGTTGTTCGATGAAGTCCATCCCCTGACTTAATCGAACAAAAAGGGGGATATGTAGCAACATTGACATCTGGTCAGATTGGTGAATCCGTGATTCCAACACACACACACACACACACACACACACACACACACACACACACACACACACACACACACAGAGACATGTAATGTGACACCCCCACATTCCTCACGCCAAGACACCCACATGTCCTCAGACAGAGGAAAGGACTGTGACCATAGTCACTCTTAAATGTAATAAATATATCCCCTTTTGTGTTAAGATGTGTTTATAAACCATAGGAAAGCATATATATGTCCTAGTGTAACATTAATCGAACTTTAAATGTCTATACTAATGCATAATAATATAACTTTGTATTCCTATTAATGTTAATATGATGTGTTTCGTATCTTTGTAATTCTCTAAATCTAACGGAGTCGAATTCCGATAGCATAATGCAGTAACGTACATTGTTTTACACATTTCATATTTCTGGGGCCGAAAAGTTTTAAGTCAAACTCTTTGGTAATCCGAGCAAGAGGGATGTTCCCAGCAGACAAAGAAAAGTCTCCCGCTCTCAGATCACTGAAGGTGATTGGACGATCCGCCATGAGAAGGCGTTATCCTTACATTCCTTTAAAAGAGAGAGCCCAAAGCTCCTCTTGTCTCTTCTGCTCTCGCTCTTCCTCTCATCTGCCAGTCATGTGAACAGTCTGCGATACCGTGCTTCGGCATGGCGCGCCCCTCCTCAGAAAACTTTATCTCTCACTTTCTCTCTCTCATCTGTTATTCGTCTTGTTTGTCCACATGTAAGATATGTACAAAACTATAATCAATATGTGTAATCCGTTATATTCTGTAGTTTGCATTTATTAAAACAATATATTCAAGACTGTGTCTGTGAAAAACGCTCGTAAAACCACAAAAGTCAATGAGGTAGATCAGAGCTACCGCGCTCCCTGTTTACTACATTAAGTAGTTTTAATTTTATAAACACCAGAAATATTAATGTTCACGGCCAGAAGGTTGGTGTTTCTTGGAGTTTATAAGGAAGGATAACTTTATTGAGAAATTAATCACTTAATCTGACGGTTGGTCGCTGGACGAACAACGATTTGATAATTACATTAATTTCCCTTAAAGATTATCTCATAATCGAAGTTAAGTAAGATTATTGATATATGAATGAGGAATTATAATTCGTTGTGATTGATTATTCATATATTCATATAATCCACTTTCACTTTCGACAATTTAATGTAACTGAAATATGCAAAATATTAATCATACTCATGATTAGTTATTAAAATTCCCTATGGATCATTTGAGCTAATTCATCCGGACCCAGAGTCCGAAGCATAAGGCATTTATATTACAAGAGGTTAAATTAATTTCAAAATATGCCAAACTTCCAATACTACTTCTGAATAGGATGTCTACTTCATAAATTGTATGAAAATTGTAAAAATAATGGTTCAGAATAAGATCACTCAAACAACATATGGAAATGGAGGTGCCCTTTTATGGGCAGTAATGTCAACTAGTGGAGAAGTGTGGTACTGCGCTCAAACTAAACCTCACTGAAAGCTTTTTTTTTGAGATATCAACCTAAAATTTTAAACACAACTTGTTCAGATTTTTGCCTTTTATTTATTTTGCATTTTTAGAGTCCTCCAGGTTTTGAAAATATATATTTTATATAAAATGTGAATAATTAAATTTACTTTTTCTTAAACTCAAACTTCTAAAAAAAAAAATTCTGTTTAACTTTCTTAATTTATTTCACTTCTACAAAAAAACTGCCATATGTCTTCTTATATACAACAAGATATACATCTATATTATACATCTAACATCTATATTCCAAAGCATTCTTGAATTACAACCATTTAAGTTCGGATTTTGCATTTTCATGTCTATTAAAAAAAGGGAGTGCCTGCCGCTTAAGGGGTTAAGATAAGATGTATGGTCAGATGTATTTCTAATCTTACGCCGAGCATCCTGTCCCTCTCACCTCTGAAAAGATTGCTGGAAACAGTGAAAAAAAAACTGATTACAACTTCTTTCTCTAATGAGTCATTTAATCAGCTTGGAAATAATGCAAACACCACATTACAGTGGGTCAACTGAACTTGTTCATCTCGAAAGCCAATATGTCTACAGACCATGATTGTGTCTTTTGCAAACTAGTCCGTGTCACATTAAGCGAAGTTGTGCACTCTGCCTCTATTCTAACTTAATGTTGTTTCCCTTGCTTTTGTCATTTCCATGCTTCATTAGCATAATGTGGAAAGGATGTTTGATGACTCCCTAATGACAGGAAGATACCCTTATAGCACAAATTTACATATTAACAAGCTTTTACCTATAATGGCAACTGAAATGGAAAAGCGCGGTGCTAACCGTACTTATGAAGTGGATATACCGTGATCTCTGCATCTTTCTACCATATTAAAACCAGTCTGTGGATAGTTAATCAGAGAAGAGACTGCTCTCTTAAAACTTTAGTGAGGGTTATAAAGTGATTGAGCAAAATGGAATAATGATGCACACTCTGGTAAATGGCTGCTGAAAGTCTAAATGTAGTGTAGGTCATAAAAACAACTGATAGAAATCCATGATGCAACAGAAAAGTGCTATAACCCCTTTAACTTCTAAACCTTGTAAATTCACTTCACTGCCTTACAGCATTTCTGTTGGCTGAGTGCTGTGATTTTGCAGGTTATATCTGACTTTTTGCTTTTAATGGCATTAACCTTCAGCAGTATGACATATAATGAAAGATCTCACACCAGCAACACCTGTTTTCAAATGGGCTCTGATTAGAAACTCTTGCTTCTGCACTTTCTATAGTGAACACGTGAAGATGTTTCTAATAAAGAGTGTGCCGTTTCAATTTATTGTTGGTATTCTTAGGCTATGTTTACACGGAAACGATCTGAAGAGAAAACGCAAATGTGGCGTTGTGTTATCACTTTTTATTCTGCGTTCAGACGAGCGTTATTGGAGGGAAATCTGCGTGCATATGGTGACGCAAAAGTGTGTGAAATTGGATGTAGTGTGCACTCCAGACGGCTAGGTGGCGATGTGAAGCACTGAAAGTGAAAGAGCCGCTGACACAGTTTTTCATGTTTAATACGGTAAAGCTGCTGCTTTAACCCTCGGCGCTCTTCGCGTGTCGCTCAAAAATGGCAAAATATATATATATATTTTTGTCAATGAAATTTATATTTTAGTTTGATAATGTTTTATTATTTGTTATTTTCCTGTACTGGCGCATGCCTGTGACATAAACACGTACGCAACGCCTTCACTGTTTAGCAGACTTTTGCGTTTTTACCGTTTTTACCCTTTAGACGGGAACGCGACGGTGGAGCGTTTTTAAGATTTCCACTCTGGAGGGTGGTTTCACTTTTTTGCGTTTTTAAGCACCAAAAACGCCGTTGCCGTGTAAACGAAAGGCACATCCGTTAAAATATTTTTACGTTTTCACCCGCGAGCGTTCTCGTGTAAACAGGGCCTTATGCTATAGAAATTTACATTTCATTTGGAGTAAAGAAAGTGTTTCGCTGCTGCTATACATTGTGCTCTTAAAAGGTTGATCGATAACAGGGACCAATTCTTACAATTAACTGCTTATTAGCATGCATATTACTAGGATATTGGCTGTACTTATAAACTTCATATTAATGGCTTTATCTAAACCTATAATTGAAAGTAATTCAGTAGTATGTGCATTATTTATGTCTTTTCTCTTATTCCAAGTCAACATTTGTTACTATTTGCAGAATAACAGGCCCGCCTGAGCTATAGTGACTTCAGTTTCCTGAAATATTTGAATGTCATGTGGCGATGGGTGCGATGTGCTAAATTTATAAGCATTTGGCTTATTGTTGAAGGACGAACACCTATGAAGGACAAGAATAACTCAAAGACAAGTAGGAGGCCTGCAGCATGGCATGTCAAATACATAAAATTCCTTGGTAGTCTCACCTAAATTTTGAATCTCGATTCACACAAGAAAAGAAAATCTTTGGCCTCACGCCTGACATCAACATCCATCTCGAGTGATCTGATCACAAGTTGCCTCCTGATACATAATACATTATATATATAACATGTCTTAAATGCGTCTACAGTGAGCGCGTGTGATTTGTGAGGCTCTTTCATCACAACATATGTGACAGTGTTGATGCATGTTTATGTCAAAGGTGTTTTGGGCAAGTTTTAGGTATGGGTTTATTTGTTATGGTAGTTTTCTTTCGAAACTGCTAAAGTTGAAACCCCCTGTTTTGTTTGGGACACATCAGGACATGTTAATACTACTGTAGGTTTAAATGGGTTCTTATGATCCCTTTACACACTTTACACACTCCTATAGCAAACGCTTCCAGCTAACTGCACAGTAAAGTATTCATGAATTTTATGATATTTAACAGCAATTTCTTCTTTCAATCAATATTGCATTTAGAATTCAATAAATTCCCTGAAATTGATGCAGGCTAGGTATTTCTCACAACAAATTACTGTACAAATAAATAAATAATGCAACCATATCAATAATAGGTTACATTAAGTCCCCAGTGTGGTGATTCGTGTCCATTTTGGCTGGAAAAGTGTACTTTGCTTACTTATTATCTTTTTTTTTTTATGAGTTATGAGAACTGTATAACTTATCATTGCAGCACCAATAAATTATGCTGTTACCTTTATAGCTGGTACTTTTGTTTTGCAACTTCTAGTAACTCTTTATTAAATTATTTTGTAACCATAAGTAGGCTTGCTATACAGTGGCAAGAATGAGTCTGTGAACCTTTAAAAAAAATCTGGATTTCTATATTGATCACTCATAAAATATGGTCTGATCGAAATTTAACATGCAAAATCTGTCTAAACTATTAAAACAGAAACCTATGCATTTTAACTCAATGCCAAGGAAATCTTAAAATGAGTAATTAAGATCAGACACTATTTTATGAGTAAACAATATAGAAATCCAGATATTTTTGAAAGGTTCACAGACTCATTCTTGCCACTGTATAGCAAGCCTACTTATGGTTACAAAATAACAATTTAATAAAGAGTTACTAGAAGTTGCATAAACAAAAGTACCAGCTATAAAGGTAACAGCATAATGTATTCGTGCTGCAATGATAAGTTATACAGTTCTCATTAAGAAAACAAATTGTACATCTACTACGGTAACAATTACAGGGAAAGTATAACTGCTAACACTGCTAGAAATGTAATTCTGTGAAGTCTGCCCAATGGATTACAACTTGAGGCGCTCAGAAACTGCACATCTGACAGGACAATAGTGATTGTCTCTTGAACCAAATACAATACAGCAAACTGCAACCAGTTCTTTCCATAAAGAAAAGCTGAAAGAAAAGGAACGGCAATTGAAAGAGGCGAGATTTGGCAAGAGACCACAGCGCTGAGAGCTTGCTTGTGTTAACTGAACGATCCGTGTAGGAAGATGAGAGCTTGAGCAGGCGTAAGAGGATCATGCTCTGTATCTGTGCATATAACCCTGGCCCTGCAGGGGAAGTGTACGTCTGTCATGCTACCATCCATAGGACTTAAATAACACAGGGGAAACTTTCTACCAAAGCTCCTTTACATGCAATTAAAAGGATGCAATATTGTGCTTTCATTTATATTCAATGTTTTGATAGACATTATTTTTTTACTGGCATTGTGCCACAGAGAGTTTACATGCGACAGACATTATTGCATGGCTAACCGAACAGCCTCTAGTGCTTCTCTCATTTAATAATTTAACATTGTAAATATTTCAAAATATTTCATATAGTGCATTTGTCAGCAAACTGGAAAGCTTGTGGCATTATTTCCTATCTGGTTAAATTGAAATGCTTATCTTATAATTATATTATTGTGTCTTTAACTACTATGTACTTACATTTAAATTAATAATTTGACACAATGCACTTATTGGACATGCATGTTTTTTTACATTGCACTAAAATAAAACCTCCATAATATAATTACAGCTGTAATTAATTTTTGTAATTACATCTATAATTACACTACTGACCTTTCCTTACACCTTAATCCACCCTTAAACCTGCCCATACCACCAAACCTGTCCCTAACCTTACCCGTATCCACCTCAAAAACAGTCATGGGTGGCACCACGTGCAGTAGTAATCCAATATAGAGCATGTGACGCAATGAACTACAAAGAGACATTTTAATAAACACCAAGAACATGAAACCACTCTACACATTAACATTGACGATGCAGAACCATGAACTGAGGAAACAGAGGGCTTAAGGGGCTGTGTACACGACACCGATTTCACCTAAAAACAAACTGTACAACATTTTATGCGTTTTGGCCGTTCATTTACATGACATTGCCGTTTTGGGTGCTTAAAAACGCAAACTTTTGAAAACAGTTTTCAAAGTGAAAGTTACCATTATTGTACCATTATCATGTCCATGTTAACTACAAAAATACAATTGTGAAAACGGTGACGTTATGCACATGCATATTACGTGTTCAGTCATTGAGTAAGAGAACAGACACTACCATTAACCCTTTAGAACCTGAAGCTAAAATGGGTGTTTTTCACATATTTTGATTTTTGGACTGTAAAATGCTAAAACAATGTGCTATCTTCATGTTCAAGGTGTCATCTTTTTCAGAAAAATATTAGCTTTCAACAAATTACAGTTATTGACCATTATTGTGTTTGGTGAGTTTGTACATAGAATTTAAATAGACACGAAAAAAAAAAAAGAAAAAAAATCACGAACGAAAGAAACTAACACTTTAAAGTTGAAAAATTAAGTATAATACAACTATACAATTATTTTTTGTGACATTGGGTTGCACAGTTTTCATTTAGGACACTTTTTTTCATACACGCACACATACAAATGCGTCCATTCATATTAGGCACGCACACATAAACATGCATACACCACATGTGAAACAAACACATATACATGAAAAACTAACAGCCATCCGCCTCCCAAGTTTCATAAAAAAATCATCCCAATCCCCTCTTCTGCTGTCTACCACTTCTTTCTCCATGTATTTGTTTGTGTCTTTTATAATTTTATGCAATCCAAAACACTCTAACCTGCCGCGCTTCGTATCTCTCGGTTCAAATCCTTCCTTCCCGCTCTGCCAGAAAGCCTGCTGTCATTTGTTGATGGAAAGCATGAAATTACCGTAATAAGCCGTATATTGCCAGGGGCAATTTGAATGGTTTTGATAGTGCAAACGGTTGAAGAGTTACGGTACAATGAATACAGCTTGCTGATCTGTGTCGGCGACGACACATTCAGTTCTAAAGGGTTAAAAACTGAACTTGTCTGATTAAAAAATTGCGAGCTAAACGAGGGTCGCAGCAAAGATCAGCAGCAGGAGTCAGATTTCATTAATCAAGTGAGTGAGGAGCTGACTGACAAAATAATGGCGGACTATTTGGTGTCAAAGTGAAATGTAAAAGTGCCTATTTAAGCGAATTTGTCATTGTACTGTTTTGCTGTTGTGTTTTTCATTAAGAATAGTAGGCTAATGAACTCACCATTCAAGCAATCCGCCCCCGAATTGGCACAAATTTGAAAGCGAAACTAAAATGCACACGGCCGTACGTGTCCACGGAGCGAGCAGGGACTGAGCAGAGCTAGCGTTTTTCAGAGGGAATGAACTGAAAACGCTAGCTCTGCTCCGCACCATTATAATTTCCCGTGCGGGACGCGCGCATTTTATTTTCACCTTCAAATTAGCGATTTAAAAGCCCCCGCCGGTGAAACCGGTTTTATACCGGTGTTGTCACACATCGATTAACCGGTGGAAAAATATCCTCACCGTCACATCCCTGGCATGTCGTTTTACTTTACAAAATGACATTGCTAACTACTGGCCTGGCTGCAGAACAATACATAGTTTTTATTCGTTTTCGCAGATCCGTGTGAACGGTATTGCTTTGACAATGTTGTCGTCTGTACACAAAAAATGCAAAGGGAAAACTTTTCCATTTTTAATGGAAATTCAAACTTCAAACCATTCAAACTTCAGTGAACCAAAGACTATTTGAAATCGCTGGTATTTCTGACGTCACAAACTACCTTGTAACCAATCAGGTCAACGTGTGATCGTCAACCAGTGGATCTCTGAGTGAATAAGTGAGTTAGTGGAGGCGGGGCTCGTTTGCATATTCATAGGACCGCGTATACTAAAATTAGGCAAGGGGTGTAGAGTTTTATTTAAGCTATTTTAAGGCACAACTCAATATTTTTTCAAGGAACAATTTTTAAATGTAATTTTGGTGATCAAAGGTGATTTTCATTAGCGATACAATTATTGACTACAGGGGAACTTTAAGCCTGGTCCAAGATTAAAATGCATTATTGAGCTGTTTTTACCTGAAAGCAACTTGCACTTAAATATCTTAAAATGTGTCAGTGCCATTGTTTTGTCACAAGATGCACATCAATAATGTGTTTTTTTTTTTTGTTTTTTTTAGGCATGTTTATAAAAGGTACTTAAATGTTCTAATTGAACTAAGACCTAGTCCTGGCTTAATCTAAGCCCTGTCTGTGAAACCAGACCTTTATTTTATTTTTTTACATGTGCTGAAGGGAAGTTGTTGAGAACGTCATTGATGTTTCTTGTAAAAAAAAATGAACCAGTCTTTATAAAACACCAGATGTTGAGTGTCTTTAATTTTGTGTACATCTGTATGAACGGATTGTGCTCTTGTGATTAATATATTCATCAGGTTTGAACATATTTTCCAGTAAATGGATATTTCCTGATTCACTTTCCACGCTTCCTGGTAATTCCAACAAAGGCTTCATATTCTCTGCTTTAGATTTTGGTACTTATTTTAGAATTGTGGTTTAAGGCTGTTGAAAATAAAATAAAAGGTTTGCGTAATGAACGAATTAAGGGAAACGACCTAGTTTAGCTTGAGACACTGTTTGGCAGTAAGATGATTTGGGGGATTTCTTGTCTAAGAGCAATTGAATTGAAAGGATTCCAGCATGTTTACAGATTAGGAGGATTATTTAAAAAAGGATCTCTCTTCTTACACGTAATAATCCAAGATGTTCTTTTGACGCCTCTTAGTGAAATGATGAGCAAGATTGTGCTGGAAAAATGCAGCTCACAAGAATACTCTAAAACTTGGTTTCTTTGTCTGCAAATAAAATGCAGTGTTGGTGAAGTTAAGCTTGGGAATGTGGATGTGGATGCGTTCCTTTCATGTTTGAGGATAAATGCTGTAATGCAAAAAGAAAGAAAAAATTAAATAAAATAGTGTTAAAACTATTTTAACACTACAACCATTGCTATCTGAAGCCTGACAGCCTACATTTAATCTGTTTACATGTACCTTTTTTGTGCATACTAGTTATGTGCAAATTACTAAAATATTTGAAAAAAAAATGTTGCTATACTTTACAAATTTCCTGAACATAATGACAAAGTGTGCATTTGCTATAACAGGACTGGGGCTAGTTGTCACATGGGGAAATTCACCAGTTGAGTTGCTCATTACATGTATCAACTATAAGGTTTGAAATCAAAAGTCTAATTGCTTTTCTTTTCTACAGTCTTGAAAATAAAGGTTCTAAAAGAGTGTTTTTCACAACAATTCCATGGAAGGAAAAAGAACCCTTCCCAAATAACCTTTTAGTAAACACTAAAAAAAAACTTTATTGTGAATAACATTTGGTAACACTTTAGAATTATGGTCCATAATTAATAGGTAACTATGCAGAAAGTAATGCAGGACAAATTCGTAGTTCTACATAAACACTTCCGCTACTACTATCATCCAGGAAAAAAATTAACAAAAGAGATACAGATACGGGTCATCTACATGCCAACCCCTGTCACGCTTTAGATATAGGGTTACAATGGAATCTGCCTTTACACAGCCTATTATAGGCTTTTCAGCAAAATACAAACAGTAAAATATGATATACAAATTCACGAAACAGCAAAAATGTGAAGGGTGGCAAAACATTACATTTAGCTAATCAACGGAATTAACGGAATTAAACATATTTTACTGTTAAATCTCTTATTTGATAACTTTCTCTTTCACAATGTTTTAAATTCCTTGTGAAAAGAGGAGAGACTATATGTATAGTGTTTAAGCAGTTGGTACATACTCAGACATCTAATTTAGTATACAGGCCTTCCCCGAGGTCTAATCTCTCTATCGACTGGAGAGTTTGTGTGTGTTTAACTGCTTCTACACAATTGATTGGTCAATCTGTCTACTATCTCCTCCATGCAGATGCACATTTGTGCTGAATAACAACATCTCTCACACCTTCATCTGTATTGGGGTGCGAAGGAATTTCACAGTTAACTACAGACTTGATAATTGTATTATTGAGGTGGGAAGTTTGAGCGGTATACAACAGGTCTGTGAGAATTTGATGGTAGTTTTTGAGACGAGGCCAGTGGTGATTGATTTAAGACTGTACGGGGATCACAGTTAATCTATAAACTCATCTATAATTCATTTAAACTATATCTATGTGTATGTATTTACATAGTTGGCCCCAAACAAGTATTTGGATATACTTTAGGACTCTTAAAAATGTCTCAATACCATTGCATTTGATCAACTATCAAAGCAAGTATCAGTCTACAAACTTCAGTTGTCTGAATATTTTTTTGCAAGGACTTTTAACTGACCGTTTTCAAGATAATTTTGAAGTTATGTTTTTGGGATTCATGCCTTTATTCTGATAGGATAGTAGAAACAGTGGCAATAAGTGTTAGGGGGTGGACATGGCCGCAGGAACTAGGGCTGCTAAGGACCCCCCTGCCGACAGCTGTTAAGACGACTTTAAATAACATTTTGTTTTTCAACATGTTTTTAATTTTCCACCTTTATAAAATTACTCTAAAGACTAATTGTTGTTATATGTTGACGAATGACTAATATGGTGACTTTGAGAAATAAAAGTGATCGGCTAAAAAAGCCGATCTGGCATGTATAAGTGACGGGACTACGCCGGTTGAGGACCAGCATCTCAGAACTCATTTGACACTCATTTAATGCATGTTCTCTCAGACATGGATAAAAAAATGTAATATAGATGTCATACTTGAAGCATTCAATGGCATTAGGGGCTATTCAAACAGAACATAATTTTTCCATTCACTCTGTTACTTTCCATTGTTTTACGGTGTGAACGCAGTAGCCGTGTTTAACTGTTGTGCTCGCTTCTCGCACATTGACACAGCGTTCTAAAAACCAAGTTAAATTTAAACTCAAGTTAAAATAAGTTCAACTAAAGCGCGCCTCGAGAGTCGAGACCTTGCGTTTTTGACCACTTCTTGGGGGGTTCTTGACCACTATTTCAAGGACAATTAGGAGGGAAACAAATAAAAAACTTTTATGTAACCACAAATAGGCCTATTTTACTTTTTTTTTTTTTTATTCCACTTGTATTATCCCTATCATTGCTTTCTGTTAATATTATATCTAACCATTCTTGGAAACAGCAGCAAAGGACAAACATTACTGGGAATGAAATAGAAGCAAACAGTTCCTAGCAACAGATAATGTTGGTACACACTATTCTGATGCGTTTAGTTTTCATGTGGTTCAGCACAAGTTTACTTTGTAAAAAAATTATTCATTGGATACCGAAGTCATGTTATAAATTAAATCTTTAAAAATGGAGCATCCTGGACAAGCTTTTGAATCTCATCTTGTGTCCTCCGCCCAGTAACCCATCACTGCAGGCATTTCCTTTTCAACCCATTATAATTATTTTCATGGCAATAAATGCTTTAATTGCTTTGGTGTTGGTGTTGGTGTTGGTGTTGGTGTTGGTGTTGGTGTTGGTGCTGCTTCCATTAAGTTGACAGTAATGTACATTTGTCTGAATCTGTTGAGCCTTCGGGTGGTAAAACAACTGCCTGACACTGTCAGAAATTGGCTGAAAAAATTTATTGTGTATTGTTGATCTAAAACTGAATTCGG
This sequence comes from Phoxinus dragarum, assembly GCA_033366665.1. Lineage (NCBI taxonomy): Eukaryota > Metazoa > Chordata > Actinopteri > Cypriniformes > Leuciscidae > Phoxinus > Phoxinus dragarum. The sequence continues at coordinate 201,531 of JARPMJ010000524.1, forward strand.
TGTAGCTATTTAGCTAAACTAAATTATTAAATGACTAAATGATTAAATATAAACTTCCATTTAAGATAAAAGCTACATAATGTTTTTGTTTTTTTTGCCGCTAGGGGTCGCTAACCTCTTACAATAACAAAGGCGTAGGTTAATGACGCAGTGAATAAGGGGAATCATGGAACTTGTCGTCATGCCGATGGATCTAATAATGTTTATGGATGAGTGAATACATTGCTGTTTATTTCATGACTGTGGTGTGAAGCAGGGCGCGATTGCTAAGTGACAGATATCAGCGCCACACGTGAGTCCCCACGGATATAAAGGAATGAGGACATTTCATTCTACCGAACTACCCGCAAGTGCTGATTTACTACTCACACAGGACAGTTTATTAGACGAATGAAACGTGTGAGGTAACGCAGCGCTGTTCACACTCGCTCTACACTATCACACTAAACTGCATTTGAGTGTGTTGAAAGTTATAATGTTATTCTGTGTTAGTCTGTTGGCTATATGAGACTAACAGTAAGCTAGATCAACATTAGAATAACATACAGATCATATTCTAACATTTCATCATGTTGAGCTATATAACATTGATTAGTTGTATGTACATTTTCTCACCTGTGTAAGTACATGGAAGAGGGTGTGTACCCTGTCCAGTCATGACTTGTGAAGCTCTGTCAAGTCGAAGTTTGTCACGGACGCTAGCTCTCGGCGTCTCGAACACGGCACGCTGATATTGATCCTCATTTTATTTCTCCTTTTGTCCCAAAGTCTGCTTGCCATGGTCCATAATGTTTGAACGAAACAACAACAGCGTGAGCGTGCCGCTAGACGTAATGCTGTTATCCACGTCTGTCGTCATGGTTACTATGGCAGTACGAACGGAAACCAGGGATAACGCGGATATTACGTCATTGACAGGCGACAAGTTCCAAGGGACAGGCACTATTTAAAATTGTGAATTTCTCTGAATTTACAAATTCTTGAAAATATTTAGGATAATGTAAGCAAACAATTGAAAGAAATATATAACACTGCACGTGGTTTTTGGATATTTTGATACAAAATTCTTACATATTGTACCTTTAAGTATTGAACTGATTTTCTAAAACACAGGAGTCTCACAGAGAAAACAGAGTTTTAAACAAAGTCACCTATTCTAAGCATCCACAACAAATATCCTTTCAAAATAAAACCAATAAATACGACCCACACTTTTACTGTCTCTCCCCACATCATCTCAAATGTTTGCACACCCCCCGGACATGGTTCAGTTAGTGTTAATAACTTCACAAGGATTTCATGGAATTCTTATTAAATTAGTAACTGCAGAAAGCAGTTCAGTAACCGTAGCAGGGAGCAGAGTGTGCCATATATGAATTGGACGGCAAATGTCACTTAGTGTTATACTTGTGGTGTATTTTTATGCATGAATGATCTGTAAGACTTTGCCCAGGCGTTTCAGTATGTGCACAGGCGCTTATCATCTCCTATCACTGAGCTGCAATCTAGCCAATAGTTTGAATTTGTTTGCTTGTGTATACAACAGTTTATTTTTTGCTTAAAGTCCATGCATTTTCAGTGCTTCTCTTGATAATCTTTCCATAAAATCACAGCTACATTTTCATGCTAAACATACTTTGCACTCGTTGGAAGGCTGTCATGTTTCGGCAGCTGTTATAAATGAATGCAACATTGTGTAAGCATTTGGCATCCATCTGGGAGAAATTTAAATATAGTGCACCGGGGTTTGTTGTTCCCTTAAAAATAAGTAAAAAAAAAAAAAAAAAAAAAAAAAAAAAAGACAAGATAAAATGATTTGTTGCAAAGGTGGTGCTTAATGAACACGCAGAACAAACAGGTGTATTATAAGTTTCACAAATAGTTTTTTACTAATCAGATGGTATGTCTTGACAGCCTGTTCTATCATTCATTTTTGTTTTTATGTTTGGCAAAATTATGTGGACTGAGGGAAAAACTTTATATTGAAACTAGATACATACTAAAACATGCTTGACCGTGCTCACTGCCACAATTCTAGGGTTTTGTGTGTGATTTCCAGGGAGTTGCTATGTGTAGCAATGTTTGTTGTTATGGGAAGAAGGAGGCGGGAACCGGCGAACATCCAACACTTTAATAAATAAATAAACAAATACAAAAATTAAAATTAAAGTTTAAGCCAGCAGCCCCTCGCGGACAACTGCTGGCCACATAAAACTGAAACAAAACACAACATAAAATCAGGCCTGTTCCTCTCTCGATCTTCACTGTCGTTGCTCCTCCTTTATGTTTCAGCTCCTCAGTGAGAGATACGAGACCGGTTCGTCGCGCAGGTGTCGCTCATTATTAATCACGCCACCGGTCTCGAATAGAAAACCTATTCACTGCTCTAGAGTCCAGTGGTGGTGTGTTTTACACCACTCCATCCGACGCTTGGATTTGAGGCTTGCATGAAATCCCATTCCATGAAGCTCCCGCCGCACAGGTTTTGTGCTGCTATTAATGCCAATCGAAGTTTGGAACTCTTTAGCTATTGAAACAGCATCAAACAGTATTGATGACTTTTGTGCACCTCAGCACTTGATGACCCCGCTCTGTGACTGTATGTGGTCTTTCACTTCGTGACTGAGTAGCTGCTGTTCCTAAATGCTTCCACTTTCCAATAATACCACTTACAGTTGACCGTGGAATATCTAACAGGGAAGACATTTCTCAAACTGACTTATTGTAAAGATGCCATGCTATCACAGTACCATTCTTGAATTTACTGAGCTCTTCAGAACGACCTAAATGTTTGTAAGTGCAGACTCAATGGGTGCTTGATGTTATTCAAGTGTGGCAGTGGGTCTGATTGAAACTGATTGAAATGTGCCCCAATACTTTTGTCCAAATAATGTACAGTAAGTGACAGTTCTGCACTGGAGTTCATAACATTAGAGCATATTTGTAATAAAACATCTAGGCCCGGTTTCACAGACAAGGCTTAGACTAAGCCAGAAATAGGGCATTTAAGTAGCTTTTATAAACGTGCCTTAGAAAAAGAAAGAAAAAAAAACATTACTGGTGTGCATCTTGAAACAATGGCACTGACATGTTTTAAGATATGTCAGTGCAAGTTGCTTTTAGTTAAAACAGGTCAAACATGCATTTTAGTCTGGGTCAAGCTTAAGCCTTGTCTGTGCCATCTCTCATGTTTCTACATGGGCCAGAAACTTGTGACATTTGGGTAGTCTATATGATTAAACATCGACAACTCTTTTTTTATGCATACAACTGTCTAGAACATAACAATGTCCTTTACATGTCTTGATGAAACCTAACAGAATAGATTACCTTTTTGTAAAGAATTCAAAGATAATTAGATAATTCAAAATCTATAAACTCTGTAGAAATTCCACAAACTCTCATAGAATATCTCACCATGATGACGCAATGTTATCTATAGTGCCATGGCTCGCCCCAGCTAAAGAAATCAATTTTAGAGTATATTCTTCTAGGAGAAATGCTGCAGAGAATAGGTTATGCTGACCTAAAATAATATTGCAGATGTCAGTATTTGGTTTAAGGGCAATTTTAATTAGCTTTAGCATCCTGAATTGCCTGGAGGCCTAGCAGAGGAAGTATTGATCTTTGTCTTAGCAACCTATGGCAAGTCTGATGCATGAAAGTTTTAAATATACTAAACTTCTGTACTTTTCTTCTACAGAGAACACTTAAGAAAAAGGGTGTATGATATTTTGGGACATTGGTACATGACCTGAATGACGGCCATTTAGGTGACTTTTCCTCATAAGTGATCAAACTGAGATACAAAATAAGACCTATTATTATTATTAGGCAGGGAACTTTACTGACAATTGAGACCAATAAAAAGTAGTTTTAAAAAATTGGGAAATTTATTAAAGATACAAATATGTATTTGTTGATCCCACCATGTGAGGTAAGTATCCTAATTTGGAAGATAACCAATCTTATGTTAAACTCAATTTGGACCCCAAAACATTGACATTGAAACATTTTGTCTTAAAATGAAACCAACTGTCAATTAACCATCGGTATTACAGAAAGTCAAATTTGAAAGCAGAGCAGTTTCTGATTAACAGGCATGTTGTCCAAGGTCGCCTGATGCCTACAACTACCTACATACAATGCATCTCATTATCATCTCAATCTCGAATAGAGGAAAAAGTTGTTGACTGACCTTGTCAAACAAAATACTGAAGATTTTAATATGAAGGAGAATTCAATATCTGAATCTGAGGTTGAAATATATGGTAAGATGCTTTTGAGTAAAACTATAAAGTGAATGGTATATATTAAAGATAAAATATGTTTTTTTCACCGCTAGGGGTTGCTAACCTCTTACAATAACACAGGTGTAGTTTGATGACGCATAAGCATTAAGAGGAATTATGGAATTTGTCATGCCGATGTATCTAATAATGTTTATGGATGAGTGAATACATTGCTGTTTTTATCATGACTGTGGTATGAAACAGGGCGTGATTGCTAATAAGAGACAGATATCAGCGCCACACACACGAGTCCCGCGAATATAAAGGAATGAGGACATTTAATTGAACTACCCGCAAGTGCTGATTTACTACTCACACAGGTCAGTTTATTTGACGAACGTAACGCAGTTTTCCACGTCTGTCGCCATGGTTACTACGAGTGGAAACCAGGGATAACGCGGATATAACATGTGAAAAGTGCACAGGGATGAGCCATTATTTCAAATTGGAATTTCTCTGGAATTAAAAACTTTTGGGATATTGTAAGTATACAACTGCAGGAAACATATCACACTGTGCAAGTGATTTTTGGATATTTTATTACAACATTCTTACATATTGTACCTTTAATGATGCATTACATATGCTAGCCAACTACGCACAAGTCTCTGTGTGTGTGTGTGTGTGTGTGTGTGTGTGTGTGTGTGTGTGTGTGTGTGTGTGTGTGTGTGTGAAACATTGACTCATGGGAACTATGGTGGTGACCTGACAGAAATGTTTTATTACTAAATATAAGAAATGAGAGACCAATGTCCTAAGAAGTGGTTGGAGTTAAAACTAGTGCAAAAAAGTAGGTCATGGATTTCAAAAGTGGAGATTACCATTTCCATGCCTCTTCCCATTAATCAACACTTCACATTTGAGTCCCACCAGAGACAACAATGTATAAGGACGTTACCCAGAAATTATTCTATTAATCAAATGACGCATGAAAATGTACCTGAGCTCACAGTGTCTAATGATAAACTTCATCATGCTTTGAGGCTCTGGAGGTTTCTCAGGGACTACACTCATGGAGCACAAGGAATCTTGGGATATGTTCTTCCTGCTGCTGTGCAGATCATCTCCATTTTAGTGTGCATAGGTGTTAACTGCATTTAGTTTTGATCACATGGATAATGGTCACCTTTAGAGTGTGTTCGTGAACATCATAACATGTTAAGGTTTGTCATACAAAACAGTTTACACTTTATTTCGATGGTCCACCAACAGACATTCTACTGACTAACTTTGCAAGTTAATTTCAACTTATTTTAGCAACCCTAACCTAACAGTCTACTAATACTCTAATGAGAGTTAGTTGACATAGATAGTAGAATGTAGAAGTGTAACCTACAAATAAATATGAATTCCAGAATACCTGCATTTACCCCCATTCACGCTACATTTGAGTAGTTCAATTAAATTGCAATGATTGACAGAGATAGAAACCGTTTTGGCTTCTCATAGTAAACAAGAAACATGGATGCCAGTAGTTTCATTCAATCCATTTGGTGGAGTTGACCAAAGTAATATTAGCGATTGGAGACTGAGACTTTTCCTGCTTCCCTGAGACTGCAGATCTTGTGAGAGAAACTGCAGTGGAGAGAGACAGAATCAAAATGTGTCAATGAGTCAAGACACGTTCCTGTTTTTCTCTGATTTTCTAGCAGCTCTGACAAGCTGTCAGTGTCCAAAGGAGAATGATCATCGCATTACCAGCTAGTTGTTCAGTTCGGTTCTGTACACTTATGCATATTTACTTATGCAAATTACCTGAGGAATGACCAATCTCTCTGTGTACAGAACAAGATTAAGCTTGCAGTAGAGGAGTGACAACCATATATTATATATATATATATATATATATATATATATATATATATATATATATATATATATATATATATATATATATATGTGTGTGTATGTCATTGGTAGCTGTTTCTATGAGCTACTATAGGTAAGCCGTCCGTCATACTATTAATACAAATAAAATAAAAATAAAATAATAATACTGCAACGGTCAAATCTGGTCCATAAACATTCGAGAGCAAGTTGAGTGCCAGCTGACGTGATGACTCCGACCTCCAACCAGATGAAAATGGATAAATACTCTAAATGTTCTGATCCAATCTGACCTATAATAATGCCTGAATCATAATCATAGACTGTTCGTTCATTGGCCAGAGGAGAACTGGCCCCCGACTGAGCATGGTTTCTCCCAAGGTTTTTTTCTCCATTCTGCCACTGACGGAGGTTTGGTTCCTTGCCACTGTCGCCTTTGGCTTGCTTAGTTGGGGACATTTCATTTAATATTCAACAATATTATTGATCTGCCTGCATAGAGACCATTATATGATAACTGAACTGAGCTGGACGATGACATCACGGTTTTTCTCCAGAGCGGCTATATAAATTAACTAAATTAATAACTTTTTAGAACAAAACTGAACCATCACTGAACTTACTTAAGCTGGACTGTGACACTATTTTCTTCTAGAAACAAACTTTGTTGCATTATTTTCCTGTTATCTCTGTAAAGCTGCTTTGAATCAACCTGATAAATTTGAAAATGTCTCTGGTTACGTATGTAACCTTAGTTCCCTGAGAGGGAACGAAACGCTGCGTTTACGCTGTGGGAACACCTCAGAGTATTGCATCATGAAGCACGTGTATAATCAGTCAATTAATGAGCGAGACGTCATAGGCGTGTGACTTCATAGACCAGGAAGCTTTAAAGCACCCCTGAACGCAGTGCGTGTCAGCTTCTGATAAGCCTGAACCAAGTCGATCAGGGCATGCAGGAAGTATGGCAGGCGAACGCAGCGTTTCGTTCCCTCTCATGGAACTAAGGTTACATACGTAACCAGAGACGTTCCCTATCAAGGGAACGAAACGCTGGGTTTACGCTGTGGGAACCCCATACCCACTACGCCATAATGACAAGTGCCCGTTCTGTGTGAAGTCCTTGCGCACACTAAGAAGCAAGCAACCTAGCCCCAGGAGTGGAGAGGTCTAAGTCAAAAAATTTGACAAAGGTATGCGGCGAGGACCAGCCTGCCACATCACAAACGTTGTGAAGGGAAACTCCCGAAATTAGAGCCATAGAGGCAGCCATACTCCTCGTAGAATGGGCCCGGACAGCCAAAGGTGAAGGCTGTCCGGCCGCTTCATAAGCAAGTGAGATAGCCTTAACTACTCACTTGCTCATTATCTGTTTAGATGCAGGGCAACCTATCTTAGGTAACCCAAAGCAGACAAATAATTGCTCTTATATACGCCACAGGGCAGCTCTGTGGACATAAGCATCCAAAACCCGGACAGGGCATAACAGATTAAGTTTTTCCTGATCTGGAGTATTAGGTGGAGGACAGAAGGCCTGCAGCACAAATGACCCGCAAATTTATTAGGGACCTGGGAATACAACCCGGCCTGGGGTGAAGAAAGACTATCACCATACTAGGTGCAAATCCAAGTATGTGCAGGCTTCAGCCTCATGTATCACGGAGAAAAATTTATTAAGGATATCTCCTCAGAGATAACCCAGAAAATAAACATTCATTGCAGAAATCAAGTACTGTACCATCAGGGCAGATAACAAGATTCATAAGGTGTTCTCCGCACTAGGCAGAGAACAGTTTCTATTTCAATGCATATTCAGTATTCTCGTGGAGGGAGCTCTAGACTGGAATATGGTCTCCATAACTTCAGTCGAGAGACCTGAATCTATGAACTGGGCCCCCTCAGAGGCCGAGCCCACAGTATCCATATCTCCGGAAGAGGATGAAATATTGTATCCCTGATTGGGACGCTATTCCCTCCTGATCGGAATCTCCAGGGGAGAGCCATCTAGAAGGGACAGTAGGTCTAAGAAACACACTCGGACCGGCCAGAATGGGGCTACTAATAATAGACGAGCCCCTAGACGGCAAACCCTCTCCAGAACTCCCGGGAGCAAAGATATCGGGAAATGCATACAGGTGTAGCCTCAACCACACCTAATATATCGCATCCAGTCCAAGTGGAGCTGGATGTGTCAGGGAGAACCACATAGGGCAATGCGTTGTATAAAACGTTGCGAAAGGTAGACTTGAATTTTTACCGAAGTTCTCCCAAAGAAGATCCACCACCTCTGGGTGAAGTCTCCATTCCCCGGGCCTCAGCTCCTGCCTCAACAGGATATCTGCTCTGATAGACCATCAGTGTGTTGTCCGAAAGGACAGGCACATGGTGACCTTTCGGGTCTGACAGGAAGTATTGAGATTCTCGGAATACCGCCATCACTTCTAGCCAATTATGTGCAAAAAGGAAGATGGTCCTGCCAAAGACCCTTCGCCGAGTGACCACTCATGATCACCCCCCACTTGTGAGGAAAGCATCCGTCAATAGCATTATGCGTCGACAAGAAGCCCGCAACACTGGGCCTGGGCAAGGAACCGAGGTTCTTCCACATGGCCGAGGTACGTAGGCATAGCCGCGTGACCTTGATCATGCAAAAACGGATTTCCCCTCGGAGAAAACCTATTGGTACTGAGCCACCACTGCAGGGGTCTCATGTACAGAAGTCCAAAAATAATATGTTGGACGCAGTTGCCATGAGACCCAACAGTCTGAAACTGTTCCACAGTGAGTGACTGGCCTAGTTTTACCCCATTCACGGCGAATCGTTGTGAATCCCATAATACACCTAGAAAGGTGGTCCTCTGAGCTGGGAGGAGCACACTCTTCTTGGTGTTGAGTCGCAACCCTAACATCGTTAAATGAGACAGAACGACAGCTCGATGCCGAACTGCCATCTGCTCAGATTGAGCTAGGATCAACCAATCGTCGGTATAGAATAATACGCGAATGCCCTGGAGTCTCAGAGGAGCAAGAGCTGCATCCACGCATATTGTAAAGGTGTGGGGTGATAAACATAGGCAGAATGGAAGAACCCGATACTGGTATGCTTCGCCCCCGAAAGCAAACCTCAGGAACCTCCTGTGATGAGGATGGATAGATAAGTAAGCGTCCTTCAAGTCTTTTGTGAAAAACCGTTCCTCGAACTGAATCTGTGACACAATCTTATTAGCGTAAGCATACTTTGAACTTGATATTCTGAAACCTGCTGTTTAATTGACGCAGATCTAGAATAGGACACAACCCTTCATCCTCTTTCGGAACAATGAAGTAACGGCTGAAAAACCCTGACTGTCTACTGGGAGGAGGAACCCCTTCTATAGCTCCTTTTGCAGAAGTGTCAGTACTTCCTGCTCCATAACCAGAGCCTGCTCAGGGTCCACCACTGTGGGGAGGACCCCTAGAAATCTGGGCGGACGAGAACCAAACTGAATTCTGAAACCCTTTTCTATAGTGTGCAGGACCCATTGAGAAATATGTGCCAGAAATTCTACTAAGGGCACCAGTCTCTAGAGACTGGCCTCTGGATTTGGTGGAACAGTCACTTCAGTGCCCAGGAACCTGATACCCTCAGCGTCAGGACTTCTTGTCTAAGTTTTATTAGAGATAACGACAGTCCTCAGATCTTGCCTACCTCTAACTAGCTTAGTTCCTACGACCCTCCTCGGCAGATCGTTGGAAAAAGCAGGCACCTCGGCACCCTGAAACGGCAAACAGACAGGGAAACCGAACTGATTGCTCTATGACCCTCCTCGGAGGATAGTTTGTGGACGCTGATACCTCGGTGTCCTTAAAAGGCGAACCGGCAGGAAAAACCGAACTATCCTCAGTGAGTCGCACCCCAGAGGGCGCCGAGGAGAAACGATTTCTCAAAACCGTCCCTACCCCGGAGGGGACCACCCTCAGAAGCGGCGTCAAGGCTTCTTCTACCAAGCTATTTTAGAGATAAAACAGTCCTCAGATCTTGCACATCTCTAACTGGCTAGACTGCGACCGCCACCCAGGTCCCCCTCGATTGTGGATGAGCCTGAATGGCGACGCTATGTTTTGCAGCACTTTATGCTGCGAGGAGCTTTAGTAGGCTGAGACTGCTCCCGCCCAGCAGTCTCAGAAAAATTAGATTGGTGTGGAAGAAACCTCTGGAACGCCGCTGAATAGTTTATTTCTTTGTTTTGTTTTTAAAGCGGAGCGTTCAGAAGAACAGACATATTTTATCTTTATTTTTCTTTACCTCAGAAAAACTTAACATATATATCACTCCGTGGCCACCAGCAAGAACTGGCAGCGCTCTCTCCTCAGAGAGTCGCCCCCCAGAGGTCGCCGAGGAGAAACGATTTCTCGAAACCGTCCCTCCCTGGTATAGTTTATCTGTTGCACGACACAATTCTCGAATAGCGTCAGTGGTGACATCCTTACATTCATCCATGTCCTTATATACTTTACCGACCAGCGCTGCCTAATAATATGTATCTATTATTTATGATGGCTGGTGGGTAACGTTGGGGTTATGATGACGCAGACTCAGGAGAGAGATAGCTTGCAAGCGTCTCTTTAACCCGAGGCTCTGTCATACCATGATACTAAATAACCATAACATTACTATAGTAGAAGTTTGGGGATTAAACACATAAGATAGAAACCGGTTTATTCCACGATCACGACACCTCAGTGTGGAGATAGGGAAAAAAACGCCATTCCCCAATGAGGAGGCTGAGATATAGAGTTTTCCTTATATTCTCACTCTCATAATGTCCGGCTGGCCAGTAAATATTTAACTTAGCAACATCACTAGATAAAACCTCCTTTTATAAGCTCTTCTTTATTCAATTATGAATAAATGTTTCCGGAGCATTCCGGCACTTTACGGCGCTTGCGCAGACTAAGTAAACAGATCCAATGGACGTGGTTGTGTAAAAGAGATAAAAACGATATAAATACTGTTCGTTTTATCACACAAACCGCTTGTTTCGTGTCTTAGGCCATCAATGTGCACTTACGATGGGGAATTTTTTAATTTGGACTTTTCTCTGCATGCTATTAGAGACATCTCTGCATGCTTTTGGAGACAGTGCCTATATACCTGCATTATATGACTGACAGACAAGAACGGTTTGACCTAAAAATATCAAAATTGAAACTGCTGCGGATACAAAGACACCTACATCTTGGATGCACTTCAGGTAAGCTAAAACATACCAAAATTTATCAAAGCAAAGAATGCAAATAGAAGTGCTGATTCAGGGTGTAAAATCTTGGTGCTCTTCGGTTGTATGGGATACAGAATCTAATGAATTAAATTAGGAACTCCAATTAGGAACTAGTATGACACACCCTGACGAAGGCACGTAGCCGCAACGCGTAGGTGGATCTGTCACCGTTTTTAATGTTTTGAGCCATTCATTAAATAAAGGCTTTTTAACTTTTTTCCGACATATTTCGAGTGCCTTGGAGTTCCTAATTTAAAACATCCCAAAATTTAATTTTAAAGTGAACTATCCCTTTAAGCTAAAGCTTTCATTATTTATATTTCCATCTGTATCATCTCAGTGAGCTTTTGTGAGGTTTGATGCATGCGCAGTAAGGTGAATTTAGCGTTTTCAGGCGTTTTCAAAAAGTTTTTCATCCACATAGAAACGTTGGAAAACGTTTTTAAACAAAAACGCAATTTTAAAATGTATCCGGATTAATGTAGATGCCTAACACAATACAACAAGACACAGGCGTCAGCTAACAAGACATTAAAAAGTTACCTTAATAAAAGTTAAAATATTAAAAATTGCCATAGTAAAAATCTGTAATATTGAGTTACAACACAAACCAACACATCCTCACCTCATTTCTTCTGGAATTTAAATATTGGTAGTTTCACAATTAGAAGCTGTGCGATGTTGTGGCATCATTGATTCTTACAGTGAGTGACGACAAGCTGACCGTTCATTTACATATATGGTGACAGCTGTATTTAGCTGCTTGTGCACGTGGCCACTGAGAACACAATAAGCTCAAGGGATCAAAAAAAACATTCTGCTTTCTTCTGAAACCTTATCAACTAATGTTGGAATTAGACAGTTTCTCTTAAAAAAAAACTAGTTATTCATATTTGTTTGTTTGGTTTTCTATTATGTATTGTCAATTTTTTTTTTTCATCAGATTTTTTGAGGAAACAATGCCTTTCTTGGTTCCTCAGAGAAAACCCTTCAACTTCGCACATACTAAAATGTTCTGTTTGTTGTTTTGTTAAGACTGTTTTTATTTGTTTAATTGTTATTATGACATTTAATGAGCCATTTAATGAGCATACTGAGCCAATGGTTTTCCCTCTAAAGAGTTTTCAATTTACTAATGACTACTAATTTCAATTACTAAAATAATTTAGCTAAAACTAGATAGTACACTTTTACAACAAGTTCAGTTCTACTGGGGTACCCTGAGGTCTAGTTGCTGTTGTTTTTTTATTTATTTTTATCAACCACACAATGGTGAAAGTTCCTGGTTGTTTCTTTGCTGGATTTGAACCTGCAACCTATCTGTTAACCAGCACCATTCTCAAAGCTCTAAAACACATAGCCTGAGAATAAAAAATTAACTAACAAAATGTTTACTGTTCTGATTATCAAACAAGGCATAACTCTTTATACTTTTATTTGTACTCAATCATGGATATGAGTTAACAAGCCTGATAAAAAAAATAAAAATAAACATTATCCTGAAATGTATTTCTAAGGCAATGGGTTATTGGGCAGTTCAGTTAAGATAATGTAAACTACCGTGTATTACCGTATATCATCTCAAGACTGTGATGTGGCTTTTACTCTACTAATCTATTACATTTTACTAATCTATTACATTTGTTGTGCTTTATTTAACCTATAATTTGTTTTTGCTGTTTGTTCATTGTAGATTTAGATTTGCAATTCAATAATTTATAAATGTACAGTAAATATTCATGTTAATTTTAATTTAATAGGTGGGAACCCAAGTGCTCATAAATGGTCATCATGGTTCAGCTTCCAGTTAGTTGTAAAAATACAATGAATTCGGTGTTGTTTCCAAACCCATTAAAACATCACAGGAATCAGAATGTCATGTTATTCTTCTGGGAAATAAAACATTTTCTACCATATATAAATGACAAAAACACATAAAAAGCTATTCTCACTTATAGGGAAGTGTCTCTTTTTCATAGTAAAATAATTGTGGTGTAATATAATCTGACTCATTAATCTAATTTTTTAACGGAAACTATGACACATTTTTTTTCATCTTTTTCATCAAAAAATCATCAACTTGCTTTATTCCTATGACTAAGACGAGACGACAGCAACATCATTAGGCATTTACCCATTTTGGCATAAAATAAGAGCATAAAAATGTAAGTTGATGGTAAGCAAACTACTCTAAGTGATAACTCTTCTACACCTACAGCTTTTCTCACAGAGAAGTGAGGTATAGTGATACGCCAAGACTTGATACAAACAAGAAGTCAATACTTGTCAATTAACTGTACTTAACTGACTTGCCAGAAACTAGTACATTAATAATAACCTGCTCTCCGATTTCATTTCAAATGGGCCTATTCCTTCCATTGGGCCATCAGAACCTCTTGCAGATTACTTGTTTAGATTTGACCAACAATAAAACCATTCCATTAGATGGCAAACTTTATCACATCTCCTTAAAAAACAATATAGAGTTGAGAAGAAAAGTGGTTGATGGACAAAAAGAGGCCAAACAAATATTTTCAGAATTCCATGCCAGCCCCTACGGAGGCCATTTCAGCTAGTGGCCTGGAATGGGGGTGGACATCGATAAATGGGTAAATACTAAATTATTCCCTTTCAACATTGCTGTTAGACATACAAATTGATTATGTTCTAGAATGCATTTCTCACATTTTTATTTTTGAACATCACACTGTAAAAAAATGCTGTTAAAAAACGGCCAAAATCTGACAGTAAAATACAGTTTTCCATCAAAATAGTAATGTACTGTAGAAAACATTGCAAAACAAAAACTGATCTGTAGGTATGTTTTTTTTTAAAAAACCTATTAACTATGCCAACAAATTGTAGGAACATGTAATAAAAAAAATCCAAACAAGGCTGTAAAACCAGCAGAGCTCAAGACAAGATGTGAATGAAGAGATGCATAAACACGATCTGGCATGGAACCAAAAACACGTGAGAGTGATAAAGGACTAACAAGGTAACAAGAGGGCGGGGCGACAACTGACAGTTGAACGCATGGCAAACACAACCGAATCACACGTGCCAGACCACGTGGGCGGACAAACAAGACAGCCATGCGCTCCGGACGAACAACGGCACAGACACAAACAACTAGGCTGATCCAACCGGTGTCCTGACAGTACCTTAAGTTTCTGGAAAGCTTCTTAAGCCTGGTCAGACCATCTGAAAGGTATACAAGTGCAGGTTAGAGCTGTTGTCACGGGGTGACAAATAATCCCCGGAACTATTCCCACCAGAGAAGTGTTCCCGCCGGGGCACTTTTAGTGTAACACTGTCCCCGGGCTTGTGTGTGTGTCTGTCGTCATGACAACTAAACGGCAGATTGGCAACAGGTGTGGGGACTTCACTCTGAGTGTCTGATTGAGGTGGCGTCAGTGTTTGGAGAGGATAAAACACAAGGGGAAGAGAAGGCTGGGGGTTCTCTCTTCGTGTTGTGTTGTTGTTTCTTTGTCTTCCCCCGTCGATCTGGTGTGGTTCTCTCCTGTTGGGAAATGTTTGTAGAGTGTTGCAGCTGAAGGATCATCGTGAAAGAAGAGGAGTGTTGCTTGTGGGATCCGAGGGCAGTTTTTGAAGAGTGGAATTCGTCGCCTGGACTGGAAAAGAGTGAGATGAGTGATTGACAAATTGAATCTCATAAACGCATGTTTTCTACACTAAATTGGATACTGGTTTGGAGTGCTCGGATCACGTTGTACACCTCGCACTGAGTGAAATATACTGATTCCTTGTCGATCTCTTGCCTCCTCCCTGGCCATTGGAAACAGCGAAGTGAAGCCCGCTTGTAGTGGTGAGGAAATTATTCAGAACATCTGTCCCAACTCTGACAATCATCGGCTCTTCAGATCGAGACCTCTGGGTGAGTGTTGGCCTTATTTTGCACTTGAAGAGTGGATTTGTAGTGCTGGAATTGACGTTTCCCATCACGTTGCATGTTTGGAGTTGGACTGTCGTGTGTGTGTGGAAGATTTATATTTTATCGCCGTGCACTCCCCATGTGTCATGCTGGTCTACCGTTCATCATAAGAGACTAGTAAGATCGATTGTAGTCACCTGTTGGATGTCAGAAGGAAAAGCCCCTGTGTACACACTACACGTGAGAACTGTTTACCTCTGCTTGAAGTTTTTATGCTGTCTGTCCCAGTGAAAGCCCCGCTCAGCTTGTGACTCTGTCTCCTGCCACCCATGTGAGAGCTGTTCACCTCTATTTGAAGTGTTGATTCCGTCTGTTCCAGTGAAAGCCCGCTCAGCTTGTGACTCTGTCCCTGCAACACACGTGAGAACGGTTTACCTCTGCTTGAAGTTTTTATGCTGTCTGTCCCAGTGAAAGCCCTGCTCAGCTTGTGACCCTGTCCCCTGCCACCCATGTGAGAGCTGTTCACCTCTACTTGAAGTGTTGATTCCGTCTGTTCCAGTGGAAGCCCCGCTCAGTTTGCGACTTGAGTCTGTTGCAGCCCTGAAACCCACCTGTATGGTACGAAGTATCTGTCCCCTGCAACCCATGTGAGAGCTGTTCACCTCTATTTGAAGTGTTGATTCCGTCTGTTCCAGTGAAAGCCCGCTCAGCTTGTGACTCTGTTCCTGTAACACACGTGAGAACGGTTTACCTCTGCTTGAAGTTTTTGTGCTGTCTGCCCCAGTGGAAGTCCCGCTCAGCTTGTGACCCTGTCCCCTGCCACCCATGTGAGAGCTGTTCACCTCTACTTGAAGTGTTGATTCTGTCTGTTCCAGCGGAAGCCCCGCTCAGCTTGCGACTTGAGTCTGCTGCAGCCCTGAAACCCACCTGTAAGGTACGAAGTATCTGTCCCCTGCAACCCATGTGAGAGCTGTTCACCTCTATTTGAAGTGTTGATTCTGTCTGTGCCAGCGAAAGCCCCGCTCAGCTTGTGACTTGAGTCTCCTGCAGCCCTGAAACCCACCTGTATGGTGCGAAGTGCCCACCCTTTACAACCCACGTGAGAACTGTACATCTCTGCTGGAGGTCCTGATCCGGCCTGTTCAAAGAGAGTTCTGCTCCGCCGACGACCCTGAGGTTGCTGTGGCCCGGAGGCCCCTTGTGTGGTGTTCGTCACTTACCACTGTGAGTCTGGTACTAGTGTCAGGAGGAAGTGAGCCCTGATCCACCTACTCACCTGTAATAACCACCTGTTTGTCACTTACCACTGGGAGTTGGCACCAGCGCCAGAAGGAAGTGAGCCTGACCATCTACTCACCTGTGATACCCACCAGTTCAGTACTTACCACTGTGAGTTTGGCACCAGCGCCAAAAGGAAGTGAGCCTGACCATCTACTCACCTGTGATACCCACCGGTCCATCACTTACCACGGTGTCGCCTTGGATTCCTGGGAAGAGGAAGGGAGAGGATTTTAGATTAGGATTTTCAAATTACTTTTATATATTAAATAAAGCTTGTCATTCTTCTGCCTCCTCCTTTGTACTCCTTTGACGCGCTCCTCAGGGTGATCCTGGTCCAGGGGTGGGTGCAGTCTGGCTTGGCCCACCTCGACCTGTGACACTGTCAAGGGTGCAGCAGTTTGGCTGAAGTTGCAGATAAACCGCTTGTAGAAGTTAGCAAAACTCAGGAACCGCTGCAACGTCTTGCGGGAGTCGAGGACTGGCTTTTCGGACACAGCCCTTACCTTCGCAGGATCTACCTTAATTCCCTCCGCCGAGATAATTTGCCCCAGGAACGTGGAACATGCATTTATGAGACCCAGAAGACTGCGCAGCACCCAGGCAAAACTTATAGTAAAAAGAACTCCATGCTAAAACAGAATTCTCTGACAAACTCACATGGGGATTGTGTTAGACCAGTCATCGATGTCCCAATACAATGGCAGTGCTTGGAGCCTTAAGGAGGTAGAACACAATTTTGTCACGGTGGTTGCCCGACATGAATAGGCTTACAGGGTCAGTGACATGGGTTATTTGGGCAAAGATGGAGCCGTTCAATTCCCCTTGCTGTGATGGGTTTCTGGAGAAGGGTGGTAGGGATTCTCCAACATGCCACCAGATCAGCATCAATAAAGTCTCCCTCCACACCAGAATCAACTAAGACAGAGCAACGTCTCGAGTAGGGGCTCCAACATACTGTGGCAAGAAGAAGGGTGCAGGTGCAGGAGGAACAAGACAAGGGAGTAACGCTCACCAGTACTTCCCCAACTACTGGCGAGTCCTGACTTTTAACGGGCATTGGGCTGCAAAATGTCCTGGTTTGCTGCAGTAAAGACAGAGTCCCTGAACTATGCGCCATTGTCTCTCCTCTGCTGCAAGATGCATCTGCCCCACCTGCATGAGCTCTGGTTCTGGGTGAGGTTCAGGACCATGACTGGTTACCGGCAATGGGGACAAGGTACTTTTCCACTTAACACGGGTGGAGCGTCTCTGGCGGCACATCTCCAAGCGAGTCTCCACTCTGAGGGGGTAAATCTACCACGCCGTCGAAGGAAGATGGTAAGTCATGAATAGCAATTTCATCCTGGAGGTCATCGTTAAGGCCCTCCCAGAAGCGGTCCCAGATAGCCGCCTCATTCCAACCAGTTAAGGCACCGAGAGTGCGGAAGCGGATGGAGTAATCTGTCACAGAGTGGGCTGCCTGTCTCAACCTAGCGAGCTGGCTAGCGGTCTCCTTACCGGCCAATGAACGGTCAAATACCTTCAACATCTCCTTCTTGAACAACTCGAAAGAGGCACAAAACGGTGCCTTGGCTGCCCACAGAGTGGGTCCCCATTCCCTCGCCTTGTCAGTGAGCAAAGTGATGACAAAAGCCACCTTGGTGATCTCTTAAGCATAAGTGGCAGGTTGCAAGGCAAAGATAATGGAACACTGAGTCAGGAATGAACGACAGGACATGGGGTCACCATCATAGGGGGTTGGTGTGGGCACTCTGGGTTCTGGAGTCAAACTGGAGTGAGCAGGTACAGATGTTGAGGCAACCGCAACTGCCATGATGGAATTCTAGTCCCTCTGCAATTCTCTAAGCTGTGCGGTTATGTCTGCCATCTGGTTGGCCATTACCTCAACATCACGGGTGGTGGTTGTAATTTGTGTTGCATGTTGTCCTAGCAGAATCCCCTGCTGGGCGACGGCTGACTGGACCACATCTGACCCTGCTGAATCCATAGCTGGCCAGATTGTACTGTCAGGGTTCTGAAGGTGAAGGATGAGGATTCAATTTACAGGGTAATACACAGTTTATTGGAATACATGATTTCAAAGTAAACACTGAAGCAAGTGGTAGACTGGAAGGGCCTGGACCTCAGATAGCAATGACAATGTCCATGGAACTGAGCAATCCACACAGGGGAAGAATAAAAAAAACTGATCTGAAGGTAAGTCAATAGTTAAATAAAAAAAGTTTTTTGTAAACCCTATACTGCTCTTTTAAATAAAACTTTATTTTGATGTATATCCTTTCTAAAGTGTTTGCTTGTTTTATATATTATTCAATATAATGTATAATGTATTCAATATAAATTTACAAATGTGTGTAGCCCACAGAACAATAATGCTCTTCTGTTAATTAGATTAAAGATTAATTACTTATTGAATGTATCTTTTTTAGATTTATTTTACATGTAATAAATAAAAAAATAAAAAAATCTAAAATTTAATAATGAATCTTCAATTTAATTATTTCAACCCATTATTGTATGCCTTGTACATAAAAAGTGAATTTAAAGTAACTATAATGATGTTGTAAATTGAAATTATCACAGAAATGTACTGCATTTAATTTTTACAGAAAAAAAGATGTTAAATAATTCACAGTATGAATACTGTATAATTACAGTAGATTGCTGGCGACTCTGCTGCCAGTATTTTATCGTTATTTTACAGAGACATTTTTTACAGTGCAGGTTTTGCAGTGTACCCAGTGCCAATTTAGCAAACTGTCCATCAAGCAGGAGCCCAAGTACATCCCTTCTGTGTATGTAAGCTTGTTGTCCACAGATGTGCATGGGTTTTGGGACAGGGAATTCATGAGGTAACGCAATGTAAATGTATTTATTGTGCTGTTTTAATTTTATGGTGGACAACACAATTTGACCTCACCAGACAAAGCATTCCATATGGACACATTTGCCATAACAACCACATGGAATGGGAAATATCAAAGGCTCAAGGTGTGCTGCATATTTTAATGCTACGTTATTTTGCATTTTATTACTTGTGCTAATGTTCATTTTGTGCAGGGTTGTGTGTACATTAACTTGTGTCGACAGTACATACTCAAGATGCTTTAGTTAGCAAGGTAGATCTTTTTTTTTTTTTTGGACCCAGCAAATTATGAGGACATAGTGGGCATTGTAAATGAGTGCCACTATCGTGTTTTCTGGATATTTTTGCATATTACCTAGGATGTATACCCATTAAAAAAAAATAATAATAATAATAATTCACTTTGACTCACTTGGAGAGTGAGAAAAAAAGTGTTTGGAGACAACAAGGTATTTTTCATGCACCACAATCCGATGTAGTGTTATTGGGGAATTATGTAAGATTGGAAGAAAAAAAACTATAGAGCCCTGAAAAAGGGTGTTTTAGTTTCACACTGGGTGTGTGAAAGCCTGCCTCGCCCACTTCAGAGGGAGGCTACATCATGTGGTGCGTTCGCTTTAAAGGTGTGTGATACAGCATATATGAAATGTTTATTAAAATGGGATGATACTTTGCAGTTAATTGTTCTTGTTACTTCTTCAGTTTGCTGAACATATTCTACAAAATACCACTGTTGACCCCAGACAGCAACATAGTGTCGGCCCAGATATCTAGCGTACACGCCGAAACTATGTTGCTGTCTGGGACTTCTCCAATGCGCCACAAGACCCAACGCGATTCAGAATGAAAATTGCTTCAGCTCTACTTCTGCAATCTGGTATGGCTTTTTAAACGCATTAATGTTATTGACATGTGCTTTTTAATGTGCAACACATCGATGGCCTATGTGACCTGTGCCAGACCTGTGACGAGTCATTTAAAATGTATGACTGTCTTTGGAAGGCATTTTTTATGTACATGCAATGCAGGGATTCCCCTAACTTTTTGTCAGCTGCATCTCTTTGACCTATTATTTTAGCTTTAAGTATCCCCTAAGATTTTAGCTTTATAAGTTAGGTTAAAGTCCGCGTGAACCGGAAGTTGCAAATGACTTTTCTCAAGTGTTGTGACGCATTTCCGAGTGAAACGGAATATTGAACAGAGGGGAGGGTTTTACTTCAGTGCTCCTCCTCTCCATCTCTCGCCCGTAGCAGAGTAACGGTTTAAAGGAAGTGGTTAAGTGATTAACCAACCCAAGCCGTCAAGCCTACGTCATCAGAAAAAGAACCATTCCAGACCCGGAAGTAACTTTTCAAACTTTGATTAAAGATAACTTTGGCAAACAATTTTTTTCCGTGTATTAACTTGCACGGATTAATTGTTCACCACAAGACTAGTAATATCCGCTAACAAAGTAAATAGGGTCAATTTTGATTTCAGGCCGACTTTAATATACATATATATAAAAAAAAAATTCATTATTTTTTCATTATTCATTTATGTTCACAGGTTTGTCTAATTTAGTGACCAGTCCTTATGTATTTAAGCCATAATGTTTGCTATGTTACTTTGTATTGTCCCTGTAACCATTGTTGGTGAGTGTTATGTTTTATCTTTCATGTTTCAAGTTTAGTTTAGTTCATGTTATTTCAAGGCAAGCCAAGTCACACTTTGTCAAGTCGTTTGTTTATTTTGTATCTGTTCACGTTTTCAATAAACTGTCATGGGTTCTTCAAGCTCGCCTGCAGTGGACTATGTTATAGAATACTAGATTGTCAAACAATGATCCCAGCAGTTCATCTCCTGCGCCTTTGTCAAGGTAATCGTTCCATTGAGGACTATGTCGAGGAGTTCTGTGGACTTTGAGACCAGGTTGGCTTCAATGACATTGCCCTCAAAGACATTTTTCATGCTGGTCAAAATAAACCAGTCTCCTCTTTGATGCCTAGAGGTTCTATCAGCTGGATTTTGATGGAATATATTGACAATACTCTATTGCTGGCCCGCTCATTATTTACAGTGGGTTTTGAGGATGAGGAGCTCCGCAATCCCACAGTACTCGCCAAGCCAGAGCCTGTTCACGCAATGCCTGCCAAGCCTGAGCCTCGCCACGTAATGGCCGCCACGCCAGAGCCTCCAATCTACCCAGGACTGCAAGGAGTGTAAATAGCAAAAAATGTGAAGGTAAGGGAATTGCACAAACTCTGGGCTCTCATTACAGCATTATTCTTCCTCTGACGCTTTTGTAACATACAATACAGCCTAGGAATCAGAATAATTTGCAGTAGAAGGTTACTTTTTGAGGGGAAGAAATTTTTTTCACATTTACAGTATGTCAGCATAAAATCTCCCTTTTTGTAGTAGCTTGAACTGATACAACTGAACCCTCGGAGCCCGTCCCTGAGCCTGTCCTGTAGCTATACGTCTCCGCCATGGCCACCCGAAGGGTCGTCTCCGCCCAGGCCGTCCGAATGGTTGTCTCTCGCTCTGGCCGCCTGCACATCCTGCTCCGACCTGATCTCCGAATCTTCAGTCCCTGCTGACCCTCCTGAGGAAGACTCCAGGACGCCTCCAGGAGATTTATCATCATCTGTGTCACCTGTTTACAAATCATCATGTTCATCAGTGTTTGTATTTAGTTCCTTCAGTTCAGTTCAGTCAGGCCTTGTCCGTTCTCAGTCCTATTTACTTTGTATTTAGTGTGTGTGTGTTCATCTGCCTGTGTCACGAACACACACACAGGAAAAGGTAGATCCACTTGCAGTATTTATTAAAGGGTAAATCCGTACTCACAACCAGTCCAGGCAGGGGTCCAAAACCATATCAGCAATCCATATACAAAGACAAAAACAAGAAATAGGCAGCAACGAAGAACGGAAGTGTGGGGACATTAAACAAGGACTCCGTGACACATACTAAAACAGACAGGGTTATATACACAGGGAAATGACAATGCTAATGGGGATAGGCTAAGTGCAATGATTAGTGACAAGGGACAGCTGAGTGTAATGAGAAGACAAGATCGTGGGAAATGTAGTTCAATAGTGTGAGGACACCGTGGGGAAGGAGGACATCTAGTGGTGACCCAAGGAACATAAACCAGACACTGTGACATAACCCCCCCTCTACGGAGCGGCTACCAGACGCTCCAAGACCCACAAAAAACAAACAAAGAGTCCAGGCAGGAGGTGGAATGGTGGAGGATCAGGGGGAGGGATGGGGGGCCAGGTCCATGGAGGGGAACAGGAACAAGAGGCGACGACTTAGCCGGCGGCCAGGGTGAAACCGACAGTCCATCGGGCGGCCAGGGCAGAGACGTCAGTCTATCGGGCGGCCAGGGCGGAGCAGACAGTCCATCGGGCGGCCAGGGCGGAGCAGACAGTCCATCGGGCGGCCAGGGCGGAGCAGACAGTCCATCAGGCGGGCGGCCAGGGCGGAGACGACCCTCGGGCGGCCAGGGCGGAGACGACCCCTCGGGCAGGCACAGGGCGGAGACGACCCCCTCGGGCGGCCAGGGCGGGAGACGACCCCTCGGGCGGCCAGGGCGGAGACGACCCCCTCGGGCGGCCAGGGCGGAGACGACCCCTCGGGCGGCCAGGGCGGGAGACGACCCCTCGGGCGGCCAGGGCGGTGAAGACCCCTCGGGCGGCCACGGCGGAGGACCTTCCCTCGGGCGGCCGGGCGGATCCGGCTGTGCAGGCGTCCAGGACGGGGCAGGTCCTTCGGGCGGCCATGGTGGAGACAACCAGGGCGAAGACGACCACTTGGGTGACCATGGCACAGGAACAGCAACAGACACCGGCTCAGGAACTGCGACAGGACGCCACCCGGCTCCGGAACTGCGACAGACACCACCGGCTCAGGAACTGCAACAGACACCACCGGCTCAGAACTGCAACAGACACCACCGGCTCAGGAACTGCAACAGCAGACACTGGCTCCGGCTCTGGAACTGGAACAGCAGACACTGGCTCCGGCTCTGGAACTGGAACAGCAGACACTGGCTCCGGCTCTGGAACTGGAACAGCAGACACTGGCTCCGGCTCTGGAACAGCAACCTCCAGATGACAGCAGGCTGGTCGGAGGGGGACGGCCTCGGGACGACAGCGGGCTGGGTCGGAGGGGACGGCCTCCGGGACGAGCAGCGGGCTGGTCGGAGGGGACGGCCTCCGGGACGACAGCGGGCTGGTCGGAGGGGACGGCCTCCGGACGACAGCGGGCTGCTCGGAGGGGACTGGTCTGCAGTTCTGCCGAACGGTGAACGCCTGCTTTCTCCTCTTCCTCCGTTTATCGATGGCAAGACGGTAGGATCGAGCTTACCACCTCTAGGGGGCTCTACGATCTCAGGAAAAGGCATGGCGGCCATCTTGTCTGGGACCACAGGCGTAGCTGGTGTATCCCACTGGCTACGATGCTGTAGATATAGGGTGAACCCCCAAAAGTCCAATATCTCCAGCCCCTTCTCTCCCAGCCGAGGCAAAGGCTCATCAAGGCAGTCATTAAAAAAATCTTTCAATGCCGCCTCATTTAGCCCATGCCCTAGAGAGAGTCCAAAAGGTCTAAGACAGACAACCCACCGACTGACCCTGCTGACGTAGGGACATTAAATTCTTGATTCTTCCCCTCCTCTCCTTTTCAGTGGTGGGGGGAAGGATACGAAAACCCGTACTGCTGGATCTATACATGACGGAGTCCTTCTGTCACGAACACACACACAGGAAAAGGTAGATCCACTTGCAGTATTTTATTAAAGGGTAAATCCGTACTCACAACCAGTCCAGGCAGGGGTCAAAACCATATCAGCAATCCATTATCCAAAGACAAAACAAGAAATAGGCAGCAACAAGAACGGAAGTGTGGGGACATTAACAAGGACTCCGTGACACATACTAAAACAGACAGGGTTATATACACAGGGAAATGACAATGCTAATGGGGAATAGGCTCTAAGTGCAATGATTAGTGACAAGGGACAGCTGAGTGTAAGAGAAGACAAGGATCGTGGGAAATGTAGTTCAATAGTGTGATGGACACCGTGGGGAACGGAGGACATCTAGTGGTGACCCAAGGAACATAAACCAGCCACTGTGACAGCCTGCCTGTCTGTATCTGTAAGAATTATATTTGTGAGTAAAACGTTTGTAATGAACTTTGGACTCCTCTTCCTCTTCTACTGTACCTGCACCACACCTTGACAATGTTATAGTAATTTCTATTTGCATTAGATTTATTAGGTGAGAAAAGGAATATATAATTCATTGTGTGTATAGTTGTTACCTGTGTTTAGGCATTTTATACAGTGGTAGTGATTGAGTAGCCATGCATAGTTTCACCTGTGTTTACCAGTCTCACTGTCAGAGTATTTTCATTTAAACCTAGTAATAATTATAAATAAAATAATTATTACCAATATCTATGAGCTTATAATTCATATATTTGTACACAGCTGTGAATAAGTTATTTATTATGGTCTTATAATCTGCATACTTTTGGGTACCCACATTTCCAAGTAAATACAATATTTTTTTTAGGTTTACTTTAGCTTATTTAATGATACTGTTATGTTTCAATAAGTAATACATGATGTTTCAATAAATAAGCTAAACCCACCGGCCTCCTCAGCTTTTCGATTTAATAATCTGGCCCTCGAATAAAGCTAATTGAACATCCTGTCGTACATAATATTCAGAGGACTAAGGCTCCCTTCATAAGAAGAATCTATGCCCTTAAATGGATGTCTTTGAAATGTTTTACTGCCAGATGGTTTCAGTGCTGGAGTTTCTGCAAGAAATTGATCAGCATAACCCGCAACTTCTCAGGTGTATTTGTGGCCATCATATCGGCTTGCCACCCCATGATTAGTGGGCTCCAGTCGGGAAGCACCCACTGATCACCTTCTCATCCGTGGAACTAGGCGACTGAGGGCTCCCGTTAGAGTAACGTTCTCTTTTTTGGGACTTGGCCATAGTCCTGGAGGAGCTAGTTGAGACCCCCAGACAAGATTCTGACCCCTTGCATCAAGTATGTGATGTGGCAGGCAGGTCCACACACATTAATTCGATTCTATAGTTTAGATGTTCATGTTACTCTGGGTTCAAATGTCCTTGAGTCGACATCACAAACTCATGTCTGAGGTCTTTCTCATGTTTGACCGCACAAACTACACAAACTTGTGGGTCCAGTCACATCCAGTGTGGCATCGTTGGTATTCTCGTTACCATAACTCAGCGCAGCATTGAGAGTAGCTTTTGAAAGGGAAAATTTTGGGTTACTTGACTGATCTTGTTCCCTGGAAAAGCGGGAATGAGATGCTCCACTGCATTGCCGCACTGGGGGTGTTTAGGACGTTCTTCAGATAAAATTACCTGAGACCGCACCTGTCTCACGTCTATTTATAGCCTCTGACGTGCTTTTTCAGGGAACAAGGTTACAATCAAGTAACCCAAGATGTTTTCCATGTTCGTATATCCTAGCCCCTGTACAGTCTTTGAATTTTTATTCATGATTAGTGCTTGATTATTAGTACTTAATGCGCTATTTAAAAATATATATATATATTGCGCCATTGACCAACTGAAACCTGGTCTAAAGTCAATTACACACACAGGGACGCGCAGCAGCACACAAACATGACAAATATTAAATAAATAAAATAACAAATAAAAATAAAAGGATTACAATGTGAAAGATTAACATTGTGTACATAAATATATGGTGGAATCCGACTTGTCCTGTTGATGGTCTGCTTGCGCAGACGCGTTCAGACTTTCCGCTTGCAAATTCCGCCATTTAAATAGCGAATCTGCCATGGTGCGAGCGCAACTGGTTTTTAAAGGTAATTGGAGATGAGACTCTGATTGTTTTTTTTGCACGTTTCGCCCAAAACACACCCATTACTCATTTAGAGAATATGGACAACCCTTTTAGACCATGCGCTGGGCATGGCGACCATTTTTCCCGTCGTTAAACTAGCAAAAGTGGATAACATTAGTATAGTGTGTTGAGGTGTTACCTTTGAAAAATAAATTTGAGAAATGACATACTGTATCTTATCCTTTTTAAATAGCTAATATCCTATGGTTCACCTCAGAGTCTGCCAAAACCATGACGATGTTTTGAATAGTCTACTGTAGTGTGTATACTGTGCACAACATGCACATTTTCTTCATGTGTGTAAGACTAGGATGATTTAGTATATTTGCCAAAACAGAGTACACTGCACAGAATACTATATAATGCATAAGATGGATATAATATTAGGCATTATTTTATTATTATTATTAGAATTTTAAATCCAAAAAATATATAAATTACCAAGCATTCCCTTCTGAACATGACCTGCTTGTATTGTGTGTGGCAGGTGGTAGTAGGAGGAATATTATCACTGTGAATATTCAATTTTCCTGGGGAATGAAATGTGAATTAAATGTTAAATGCATTTCAGTACAGATGCAATAGACCTCAGATCACAAAACTAAAAGCAAGTTTTATGTAAAATGGGGAAAAAAATGAAACCTCAAAACATCACCAATAGAGTGCACAAAATACTCAATGTGAATATCCAGCTGAAATGAAAGCAGTCTTGAGCCTGGTATAGAAATCTGCCATCTGCTTTCATCAACATGATGGTTTTTTTGTGCAGCACCTAATGGATCTCACTGCTTGACTGTTATAATGTTAATGCTGTGCCATTACAGTTTAAGACACTGGAGCATATTTATGGAGATGAGAGGGGTGGAAGTAAATTAAAACATTGTGAATATTCTGCAGATTATAGCTTCTCTAACATCAGATTATGGAACTCTGTGAAAAATCTGAATGCATCAAATTCAGGCCCTGAATTTCCTCAGAAGGTACATTGTAGACTTGCAATGCACTACTATATATATATATATATATATATATATATAAGAAATACTACAATTATGGCAGAGAAGGGGGGGCCGGAGGGTGTGTTCCAACTACAGGGGGATCACACTTCTCAGCCTCCCCGGGAAAGTCTATGCCAGGGTACTGGAGAGGAGAATACGGCCGATTGTCGAACCTCGGATTCAGGAGGAACAGTGCGGTTTTCGTCCCGGCCGTGGAACAATGGACCAGGTCTATACCCTCTACACGGTGCTGGAGGGTTCATGGGGGTTTGCCCAACCAATCCACATGTGCTTTGTGGATTTGGAGAAGGTATTCGACTGTGTCCCTTGCGGCGTCCTGTGGAGGGTGCTCTGGGAGTATGGGGTCCGGGGCCCTTTGATAAAGACTATCTGGTCACTGTACGACCGGAGCAGGAGCTTGGTTCGCATTGCAGGCAGTAAGCCAGACTTGTTCCCAGTGCATGTTGGACTTCGGCAGGGCTGCCCTTTGTCGCCGGTTTTGTTCATAATTTTTATGGACAGAATTTCTTGGCGCAGCCAGGGGCCGGAGGGTGTCGGGTTTGGGGACCACACGATTTCGTATCTGCTCTTTGCGGATGATGTTGTCGTGCTGGCCCCTTCAGAACAGGACCTTCAGCATGCACTGGGACGGTTTGCAGCCGAGTGTGAAGCGGCTGGGATGAGAATCAGTGCCTCCAAATCCAAGGCCATGGTTCTCAGTCGGGAAAAGGGTGGCTTGCCCACTTCAGGTTGGTGGAGAGTTCCTGCCTCAAGTGGAGGAGTTCAAGTATCGTGAGGTCTTGTTTACGAGTGAGGGAAGGATGGAACGGGAGATGTATCGGTGCAGCTTCTGCAGTAATGTGGTCAATGTACTGGTCTGTCGTGGTGAAGATTTACCGGTCAACCTACGTTCCTTCTCTCACCTATGGCCATGAGCTTTGGGTCATGACCAAAAGGACAAGATTTTGAATAAAGGCGGCCGAAATGAGCTTTCTCCGCAGGGTGGCTGGGCGATCCCTTAGAGATAGGGTGAGGAGCTCAGTCACTCGGGAGGAGCTCAGAGTTGAGCCGCTGCTCCTCCACATCGAGAGGGACCAGCTGAGGTGGCTCGGACATCTGTTCCGGATGCCTCCTTGGACGCCTTCCCGGGAAGGTGTTCTGGGCGCGTCCCACCGGGAGGAAACCCCGGGGAAGACCTAGGACACGCTGGAGAGACTTTGTCTCCCGGCTGACCTGGGAACACCTCGTGTCCCCCCGGAATAGCTGAAGGAAGTGTCTAGGGAGAGGGAAGTATGGGCATCCTGCTTAGACTGCTGCCCCCCGCGACCCGGCCCCGGATAAGCGGAAGAAGATGGATGGATAGACTACAATTATGGTTGGTACCCTTTATTTGTCATCTTTCAAATGTTGTTCAGAATTTTGTGTGAATTGCGCCTTTGTCAAGTCAATTCACATTTATTTCTATAGCACTTTACACAATGCAGATTGTTTCAAGTATACAGGGAAAGTATGCATTTTGGCTGTTGTTCAGCTGAAGTCAGTTCAGTTTTAAAGATCATACATTATTAAATTAGTTAATTTTATCTATAAAGCAGTTCTACAAAAAAATTTATGTCATCGTTCCAGCTCAGTTCAGTTCTCATACAACAGCATCAGTACAGTCAGATCGATAATATTATTGAATATTAAGTGACATTACTAACTAGAGAGGAAGGGGGAGATGTAAATTCTTCAGGTTCTCCTTCCATGACACATGTCGCCTACGTGCCAAATCATAGCTGATCATTAGATATGATGTGCATTGTTTCTTTTAACTTAACTGTAGAAAAAACACACCTTGATGCTATTACGACTTTATATTAAGGTTATTTGCATAACTTTTGAAAAGTCTGGTATCAGATGCTGAAAATGTTCCTTGAGTCAGTGTTTGTAACAATTATTGTGCGTGAGTAAAATTGGTTACACTTTATTTTAAGGTGTCATTGTTACAGTGTAATTATATATTTAAGTACTGAGTAATATTAAGCAACTACATGCACTTACTAGGGTTTGGTTGAGGGTTAGTTGCATGTAATTATACATAATTTACTGTTATTACTATAACACTATGGTAATTATGTGTAACATATGTACATGTACATGTAACAAGTACACTGTAAAATATATATATATTTTTTTGTAAAAATTCTTTACTTAAACTTGGTTTAGATGTTTTTTTTCATAAGTTTGACTGCTGGTTTGCCACATAACTGTTTTGCAGTAGTGACAGATATTTGCCAAATGTTCAGCAAAAATGTGTGCCAGTTGTGGCAGAAGGTTGCCAAAACCTGTTTGCCGCATAGGCAAACTGTTTATTTTTGCCAAAGGTTTGCTGCTAGTTACTACTAGGTTACCAGTGAAGAGCTACAAAATCCAATCTGACATATCTATTAGCCACAAAAATAAATCTGCATCAAATGAGCGGTTTCCTGTTTAAGTTTAAACATTCTTGAAAAAGGCATTAAAAACTGCATGTTTGTATTGTGCTGGGTATTTCTTTATCTCTCTCTGTGTGTACATTTTATGTGCAAGTTAATATAAACAAGTCAGCACAAGGTCATAATTCACCCAGACAATCACATTTCTACCGGCCTTTTTTTTCTTCTTCATATGACTGGAATTTAATACAACGCTCCTCATTTTCCCCAGTAAAGTGAAAGTAGAGCTTCATATAGGGACTCCATTTCTAAATGACAGTAGTTCTCCTGTTAAAGGAATACCAGCCTCAGACATAACCATTAATTCAGACATTTTGCACTAGTCTGGTAATGTATGAGCTCTGTTCCCCCACCACAGTAACAAGACACGCTGGCCGTCTTTTATCTCTATCAGCTGTGGTGATAAATAGGCAGTGTGTAGGAAGCTTTTGGAAAGCGAGAATGAGGCATTCGTTTTTCATGATCTCACTACGCATATTAGAAATTGCCCTGAATCTGGTGGTTTCTGCAGTCTGGGGAAAGGAAACAAAATGCTGCCTTACAGCTGAGACCAGCTTCAGCCACCTTCAAGATGACTTGCAACATTGATTCGAAACATACAAGTATATGAAAAAAAAAGGCAAAGGTGCAAGCCTATACTTAACATATTTTATGAGGCAATACTCATATTTGTCAATGGCATAAGACATTGTATGAAAGTACAAAAGCAATATGCAAAACAATAACAATGAGAGCCTAGACTCGGTTACATTATTTGCTGTGGGGTTTATGGGAGTGTGTGGTCTCTTGCTGCTGAACTCTTTTACTTGGTAACAGCAACTTCTCTGATTGGCAATGCTCTCGTTAGGATTTTAGTTAGTTTAGTTTTTTTTTTTTACTGATTATTCAACTACCGTTTTTTAAGATGAAAAATTAAATCACTTAACATGATCTTACATTGTACTTATCACTAAAAACTATTTTCATGCCCTCAACAACTTCAAAGCATATAAAAAAGGAAAATAGAAAAAATGATGGCTATTATTTTCTTTTACCTTTTGTTAAAAAATATTTAAAAAATTAAGTATAGTGAGTTTGATTGGATGCATGGCCTTATTTACCTGTTTATCACTGTAAAGCTGCTTTGAAACAATCTGTATTATATAAAGCGATATGTAAATAGATGAATTAACTTGACTAGGACAATCACAACAAGGTAGGTGTTTTCGGTCCCACTTTATATTAGGTGTCTCTAACTATGTACATACATTTAAATGAATAATTAATACAATGCACTTATTATTTGCATACATGTTTTTGCATACCAAAAATACCTGAATATAATTACAGCTGTAATTAATTTCTGTAATTACATATTTAATTACTCAAATGACATTCAGCATTAGGGGGGCGTATGATGGTGGAGGAGAGAGAACGAACAAGATCTGAAGAAAGACTGTAGAAAGAGAGAAGGCTGAGAGACATTGCAAAAGAGAATAAGCTCATACGAATATCACTGGAAAATGAAAGGATATGATCAGGAAAGAGCTTTAGGACCCGTGATAATATTATAAAAGCTTTCCAATTAACAACAAACTCTTGTTTTACTCTTCATTTTTAATCTTTAATTGAATCTTCGCTTTATTTTCATGAAGCATTATTTTGTTGCACTTCTGCTGCGATAAACAGACATCCACACTTGCTTTGCGTGTGTAACGGAGGCCAGCTAGTTGTGAGGGTGATGATTGATAGAGAAACCGGAGTTTACTGTTTAGCGACTCCGCCTCACATGCCAGCGGTCAGGGTTCGAGACCGACTCGGAGCAGGGCGGGTAGGATTGGATGGTGAGCTTTGGAGACGGAGCAATGAAGAGAGGGGTGTGTTTGTTTGGGTTGATTTTAAATATCAACAATGATCAGCAATGACTTTGAGGAATAACATTCTGCAACGTCTTTTCTTTAATAGAAAGACAAATTCTTATTTTTTTCTAAAACATACTCCACAATCTTAACAAAAGTAACAGATTAATAATAATTTGCATTTAGTATCATTAGAACAGATCTGGAACTCATTGTTGGCACTGAACCACCTGTTAAAAAACAACACTATGTTATAATATATACCGCTCCTGCAGCCTGGATCTTTCTCTCAGCTCTGCTTATTATAAGGAGCTCAACCTACCGCAGATGTGTTTATTTGTCTTTGAGTTCTTAAACGCATGACAAACACATTCACATACAAATAACCTTTTTCTTTTGCTTTTTTCCTGTAGTTTTCTTCTTCATATCACTATTGCCGACAGAGCAATAGATTAACAAGACTGAAATCCCAGGAGTAAATCCATGTCAACTCATTGTGGTTGAAGCTCTGTAAGAACAGCACGCTAACAAGGTGGATTCAGCTAGGAGGAGGAGAGGTGGGAGGGAAGAAAAACTCTTGGCTCCGTCGTCTTCTAATATTTATGAATTGCGTCTTTGTTGTTGTGAAGCTGATAGGCGAGCCACATCCATCCCTGGAGCTTAAAGGTATTTGAATGCTGAAAAATGCATGAATCTCTTTATCGATGGAAGAACTGATTGGCATGTCATAGATCATCAGTGAGAGAGCAGGAATGACACTATATGAAGCAAATTTAAGATGCTGAGTATTTGATGTCATCTGCAGTGATCAGTGACTGGATTCGAATTCTTCCCACCATGCAGACTGCATTGCTGCAGGGATTTGAGAACGATATACAAAATTAGAATTGAAAAAATAGCGCATGAAAATCACTCTAATAGATCCATTCACATGTGAATTACCCTGCTTAAAAATAAAACATAACTGGTCAACGACATGTCTAAATGCATTAAATTCAATACGGTACACAAATGCACTAGTCGCATAATTACACTTCATTTTGATGGTCCACTTTAGACAGTCTACTTACTATAAGTAACTATGCAACTACATGTCTACTAACTCTCATTAGAGTATTAGTCAACTGTTCGGGTCAGAAGAATAAGTTGAAGTACTTGCAATATTACTAAGGCATATGGTCAAACTGCATTCAAATCTTTTTCGTTTTTTTTATTAGATTTTTTCAGGCAGACTGTCTGAATAATTAATTTCAAGTGATCAAACAAGACAGGAAAAATGAAAGTGCATCATCTCGCCAAATAAGCACAGAACTCGTACACTGGTAAACCCGACTAAGTTGGCAAAACTAAAATAATTTGAGGTAATCAGTTAAGAAATGCAAAGTTTAAGTAAGCAGAACTTGCATATTTTTATTTTGCACACATACATTTTAATTGCCCTTAACTTGAAATGTTTGAGTAAAACAATTCATTATTTATTTTTTTACTTAAAATGATAATGTAATCTCAACTTAAAATTTCTAGCAGAGGAAACGTCTCAGGTTACTACTGTAACCCTAGTTTCCTGAGAAGGGAACGAGACGATGCGTCGATGATGCTTTGGGAACGCTTGCGTGATTACGTCTGAGCACGTATGTCAACTAGCCCAATGGAAAGAATGAACGTCACGGGCGGGTGACGTCATGACCAGGAAGAGATATAAGCACATCCGGTGCGTTACTCGCGTTAGCTTGAAAGAGTCGAAGCAAAGTCGATCGCAGGGATGCAGGAAGTATGGCAGGGCGACGCATCGTCTCGTTCCCTTCTCAGGGAACTAGGGTTACAGTAGTAACCTGAGACGTTCCCTTTCGAGGGAACTCGCGATGCGTCGATGACGCTTTGGGAACGAGAATACCCAATACGCCGTACTTACAAAACTGTCGGCAAACTAAGTAAGAAGTACCTGGGACCCTGGCGCAGCGTCCAGGTCCAGGTTATAAAACCTCACAAATGTGAGCGGTGAGGACCAGCCTGCCGCATCACAAACCTCCTGAAGGGAAACCCCCGATAATAAGGCTTTAGAGGCCGCCATACTCCTAGTAGAATGAGCTCTGACCACCAGAGGACACGGCTGGCCAGAGGACTCATAAGCAAGAGAAATAGTCTCGACTATCCACTTGCTAATTGTCTGTTTAGAAGCTGTAAGACCTTTCTTAGGTGATCCAAAGCAGACAAATAACTGATCTGACCTTCTCCACAGGGCAGCCCTGTGGACATAAGTGTCAAGTGCTCGCACTGGGCAAAAGAGATTCAGTTTTTCCTGGTCCGAAGAGGCAAACGGAGGAGGATAGAACGCCTGCAGTACAATAGGCCTCGGAATATTGGTTGGCACCTTAGGTACATATCCCTGTTAAGGGTAAAGGAATGCCTTGACCATCCCAGGAGCAAACTCAAGACAGGTGGGAGAAACCGAAAGGGCCTGAAGGTCTCCGACTCTTTTTAAGGAGGAAATAGCAAGAAGAAAAATGGTCTTGAATGTCAGAAATTTCTCTGAAACCGACTCAAGGGGTTCGAAGGGAGCCCCTGAAAGGCCTTCCAAAACTATTGCCAAATCCCAAGCCGGTACCCTAGTACAAGTTGCAGGCCTCAGCCTCAAGGTGCCACGAAGGAAACGAATAACCAGGGGGTCTCGACCCAAAGATGTACTACCCACCGGGGCGTGGAAAGCCGCAATGGCCGCCAAGTAGACCTTTAAGGTAGATGGACATAAACCTGATGAAAAACGATCCTGGAGAAATTCAAGTACTGTGTTAACTGAACAGTTGACTGGATCCCGCTGATGCTGATGACACCAAGAAGTGAAAACTCTCCACTTAAGTGTATACAATTTCCTCGTGGCTGGAGCTCTGGAGCTAAGAATGGTCTCCACAACCTCAGTTGAAAGACCACTCTCTTTAAGTTGGGCCCCCTCAGAGGCCAAACCCATAACTTCCAAATCTCTGGTCGGGGGGGAAATATTGTGCCCCCTGCCTGAGACAGAAGGTCTCTCCTGATAGGGATCTCCAAGGGAGGGCCGTCGAGGAGATGAATAAGGTCCGCAAACCAAATCCGACTCGGCCAGCGTGGTGCTACCAGAAGTAGACTTATTCTGTCCTGGCGGACTCTCTCCAGAACTCCTGGGAGCAGAGCAACAGGGGGAAAGGCGTACAGACGTAGCCTCGGCCACGCCTGTACCATAGCGTCCAGCCCCAGAGGGGCTGGATGAGTAAGGGAGAACCATAGTGGACAGTGCGTCGTGTACTGAGACGCGAACAGATCCACTTCCGCTTGGCCGAAAAATTCCCATATCTGCTCCACCGCCTCGGGGTGGAGTTTCCAATCCCCTGGCCTCAGCCCCTGCCTCGACAGGGTGTCTGCTCCGATATTCTGGCACCCAGGGATGTACACTGCCCTCAGAGAGAGTATCTTCCCCAGGGACCACAGGAGAATCTGGTGCGCCAGTTTGCAGAGTGGACTCGAACGCAGACCCCCCTGACGATTTACATAAGAGACCATTGATGTATTGTCTGTACGGACGAGCACATGATGGCCCCTCAGGTCTGGAAGGAAATGTTTCAACGCATTGAAGACAGCCATCATCTCCAGGCAATTTATGTGCCAAGAGAGATGATGACTCCTCCACAGGCCCTGAGCTGAGCGGCCTTCCATTACTGCTCCCCAGCCGGTGAGGGAAGCATCTGTCGAGATCGCAACTCGATGGCAAAGAGCTCCCAGCACCGGACCCTGGGATAGGAACCAGTGTTTCTCCATATAACCAAGGCACGGAGGCACCGCCGTGTGATCTTGATCATACGAAGTGGGTTTCCCCTCGGGGAGAACCCCCTGGTTCTGAGCCACCACTGCAAGGGTCTCATGTACAGCAGGCCAAAGGGTATCACATTGGACGCCGCTGCCATGAGACCCAACAGTCTCTCGAAATGTTTCACAGTGCGTGACTGGCCTAGCTTCAACCCTTTCATGGCTACGAGGATAGCAGCTACACGAACGGGTGATAGTGTGGCCCGCATCGTGACTGAATCCCATACCACACCAAGGAAAGTGGTTCTCTGTAATGGAGACAGCACACTCTTCTTGGTATTGAGTCTCAACCCCAATTTTTGCATGTGAGCGAGGACGACATCTCGATGCCGAACCGCTAACTGTTCCGATTCCGCCAGAATCAACCAGTCGTCAATATAATTCAGAATGCGTATGCCCTGCAGCCTGAGCGGGGCCAGAGCTGCATCTACGCATTTCGTGAACGTGCGGGGTGATAGAGCTAGACTGAATGGAAGCACCCGATATTGGTATTCTTTGCCCCCGAAAGAAAACCTCAGGAACTTCCTGTGTTGAGGGAGGATGGAGACATGGAAGTAAGCGTCCTTTAAATCTATCGTGACGAACCAGTCCTCGGATCTGATTTGCGCCACGATCTGCTTGAGAGTGAGAATCTTGAACTTGAGTTTCATGACTGTACGATTCAACAAACAAAGATCTAAAATGGGACGCAACCCCCAATCCTTTTTTGGAACAATAAAGTAGCGGCTGTAAAACCCCGATTTTATGTCGGGCGAGTACACCTGCTCTATAGCTCCTTTCGCTAACAGAGACTCTACTTCTTGCTCCATTACTA
This sequence comes from Phoxinus dragarum, assembly GCA_033366665.1. Classification (NCBI taxonomy): domain Eukaryota; kingdom Metazoa; phylum Chordata; class Actinopteri; order Cypriniformes; family Leuciscidae; genus Phoxinus; species Phoxinus dragarum. The sequence continues at coordinate 237,829 of JARPMJ010000524.1, forward strand.
GAGCCTGCTCGGGATGTACTAACGTGAGTAACACCCCGTTGTAACGAGGTGGAGGAGAACCAAACTGGATTCTGCAACCTTTCTCTATTATCTGCAGGACCCATGGAGATATATTCGGCAGATTTTTCCACTCTGTCAGAAAATCTACTAAGGGTACCAGTCTCTTGAGACTGTCCTCTGGTATTACTGAAACAGACACTTCGGTGACCTGAAGCATACTGGCAGGAAACAACTGAACTGACTGTTTTTGAACCCCCCTCAGAGGGAGCGAGTCCGACGCAATGTCGAGTTGACACTGAGTCAAGAGCTCGCCGGAGACCGCTGCGCCCCGAGGCACCAAGGCTGGCGGGGTTGGCAGAACGGTCCTCTGAGGACCCCGATGTGGAACGGGCACCGTATAATGAGGTGAACACCGCTCCACCCCGGGTGGGGCTGTCCTCAACGGTGACTAACTCCCTCACTCTTGTCAATATCCCCCAACAGATCTGCCTGGTAGGCTTGGAGCACTGCCATCGTATGCAGACAGGCTCCAGCCTGACCTGCTGCCGTATAAGCCTTGCCCGTTAAATTTGACGTTGTCTTTAACGGTTTATCAGGCAACACGGGAGCCTTCAAGGACGACGCTGACCCAGGAGACAGATAGCTCGCGAGCGTCTGTTCCGCTGGGGGCATCGACCCATAACCATGTTCCTTCAGTCCCTTAATATCTGAATATATCTTAACATGGGGACTGAAAAGACGAGATGAATATGGTTTATTCCATGATCTACTTAGCTCACTATGTAGATCAGGAAAAAATGGAAGGGCCCGTGATGGAGATGATAAATTGGAAGAGTAAAATCGCTCGTCTAACTTGCTCTTAGGACGAGTATCTTTTCTCTCTGCTGGCCAGTCAATATGCAATTTATCTACAGCACGAGTTATCACCTCCACTAGCTCCTCATATGCGGGGGAAATAGATGGCGAATCCTCCCCCCTACGTGTGCTTAATGTATCACTTTCTCCAATGCTCAGTACTTCTACCTCCTCAGAGCTAGAGCACTGAAGCATTGGGCTCTCTTCCCGGGCGGAAGAAGCCGCTGGGCGGGCTTCCGACACCGGCAAGAGAGCGATGGATCCCCCGGGTAAAGGCGGAGATAAGGCAAAGCCCGTCTCCAACCCCGCCGAGAGATCCATTTGCGAACCCCAGGTGAGCTTTCTCCGCGCTGCCTCGGCAGCAGCGGGTCCAGCGCCCTGAGGTTCGCGAGCCTGTCCATCATCCTAAAATGTGGACAAGCGAGAGCGGAGCATGCGGAGCGGGAGACGCTCGCAATGCAAACAGTCAGCCCCCTCGAAGGCTGACATAGCATGCTCCACTCCCAAACAAACTACACAAAGCTCATGAGTATAGAGTAAGAAAACGAGGGCAGGGAGAAGCACAAGATTTGAATAGCTGTTTCGCCATGATATATAAATATATAGAGACAGACAACAGTAAATATCACAGACAGTTTTGACATAGAGATATATCTCTTCCTGGTCATGACGTCACCCGCCCGTGACGCTCATTCTTTCGATTGGACTAGTTCACATAAGTGCTCAGACGTAATCACGCAAGCGTTCCCAAAGCGTCATCGACGCATCGCGAGTTCCCTCGAAAGGGAACGAGGCTAGCTTTAACTAGCTAATTCAGTAAATTATAACTTGCTAATTGGTAACAATGCTTTACTAACAATTTCTGAATGAGTACGCAATGTAGAACATTTCAGGTATATCTGTTCTCAAACCAAGCTTGTGCTCCAATCGTCACCATGATGGTAACCCATAAAAAAAAATAAAAAATATATATATATATATATATAACAGAAACTCCTCTAAATTAGCAGAGAAAACATTAAACACTACTAAATCCCCCACGTAACACACACACACACACGCACAGAATTAAATAAAACAATTTTAGCATTTACTCTCCCTTTCAAATACCATGGCAAAGCATGCTGGGAAATAGAAATCCCAGCCCAGTTTCAGTTAAATTTAAGTTTGTCTACATAAAAAGAAATAAGTTCATAAAACTCAAAACAATTATTCAATTAAGGCTACATCAAATGTGTCAGTTAAAAACATTTGGCTATAGTTAGAAAATTGTCAATGTCAACAATTCAATAATGAAATTGAATGTATATGGATTAACAATAAAAAAAATGTTATTTACCCAAATCATATTGATAAACTAAGAATATGCTTGCAAATTGTGTGATGCACATGCAATATATATTAATCGTAAAACATAAAATACATAGAAACCAGTTACAGCATCTAAAATCTTTCACTTTTCCATTTGTTTATTAAATAATAAATTCTCTAAAAAAGGGAACCCCTTTTTTTTTTAAACCAGCATTACTTTTTTTCCCTTCCATTCAACACACTAAAACTGTAATTCTGAAGACTCTGCTGTTTCCTATTTTACAAGCTCAAGAACTCAATCAGTTTGATTTTAGAACAGATTATTTCATGGTTTTGTGAATTAGATCAACCAATTCATTGAAAGGATGCAGACAAAGACAGTAATTATTCAAATGTTGGCACACAACAGAGCAAGAGCAGATTTTGATGCTGCTTGTGCATTCTTTTTTAACATTAAAAAAATCAGTCCTTGTTCACTGTAAAAGGAAAAGAACAGTCTTCACAATTTCTCCTTTTGTGTATCCTATTAGTCTTATTGCGATACTGATCTGAGCATATCATAAATCCAACAAAATCAGGTTAATTCAGTCATAATAAAGATTTTTTTGTCTTGGTGTTACCACAAGAAGCATTGATTCACCCTTTCTCAGTATGACTTTTAGCATTTGTCATTACAGCTTACTCTTAGAAATGATCTATGGCCAGATTTCATTCTGAGACACACAGCCGCTCTGTTATAGTACCATCATAATATGCAGGAAGAGCTAGACTTGTCAGTCCAGTCATGGTTGACTGACTGCTGCTTAGCAACGGTATTGATGGACATCATGTTCTCTGTCTGTTTTTCCCTTCCTTTTTTTTCAGGTCTTGCATAATTTGATATTGTCGTCTTGGATTTTTCAAGAAAGCCTCAAGCCATGCAGTACCTCTGCAAGATTAACCTACTCCATCTCACACAAAGATGCCACATAAAACAAACCCCTGCACATTAGAAATACCCTGTGTTCATTGTATTTGACTTATAGTAGTTGCTGTTTGCAACTGTTTGCGCTGTTGCGGTTTTTACCAACTTAAAAAATTAAAACATTAAAGGGGTTATAAAATGGAGAGTCAAAATGTTCTTGATATTCACACATATGATCTTACTCTACAATCAAAACATATAACTCCCCAGTTTAAAATATGAATGATTATTTTCTACCCTTCTTAAACACCCTGATTTGAAATAGGGAAAATTGTGACGTCACAGTTCTCCTCGACACAACCCTTAATGTCGATTAATTACAACGTCGTTTGTAATCGAGGAGGTGTTCTGAACAACTCATGTCTGTCCATCAATCACAAGATCGTAAGGGAGTTTAGGAGAAAGATGTCGAGTAAGTGGATGTAAAGAAACTGCTCCTCCAAAAACTTTGCATAGCCTTCGATTACAAATGCATGTTTTTGACGTGCCTGAGCGCCATTTTTGTGAATTATTCTCAACATGCAATTGTTTTTTCAAGATATCTTTTATTGAATGATACAGCAGTGGTTGGTTTTTGACCATTGAAAATGGGTCAAGTTCAACAACTTGTACATGGAGCCACATTGAAATCCCCATATCTCTAAGAATGAACCATATAGGACCTTAGAAATGAACCTACCAAAAGTTTGTTAAAAAACAGAATCTAAAAAGATATTGAGATATCTTTAATATTTCTTGAGTTACAGGCATGCAAACTTTGGAAAAATAATAGTTTTGATCTATCTTTTGATAGATGGAAACAAGATACATTTCTAGTTGCAACGTTATTTGTTCTTTAGACATTGCTCTTTAAAATAAAGAGTACAAGCAAGGTTACCCACATTAGTTTTTTGACAAACTGAAAATCTATACAATGTACTCATGGAGCCAGATTGCGATACGCAAATCTCTGGGATTGAACCATAGAGCCTTACAAATGAAGATCCCAAAATAAAAAGTTTGCTAAGAACCAGAATCTAAAAACAGATTGAGATATCTTAGTTACTATTTGAGTTGCACGCATACCAACCATGGGAAAGAAAAATATCATACCAAAAAAGAGTCTCCATAATGCAACAAATATTGCTAAAAGACAACATATTTTACTAATAGACCATCCTATATGCATACAAATAAAATAACGATGCTGCTGTCTTTCTAAAGTAATTTTGCCTTTAAATTAATTTAGCAAGTAATTTGGCTTTAAATAGTAGATGAAATTTGTAATTTCGCCCCTCTTTTACAAAATTGTTGATTACTCAGTAAACATTTATTCATGGCATTTAATATTTTTCCTAGAATGCTTTCTTCACTATTTAGGTTTGTCTTTCTTCAAAAAAAAAAAAAAAAAAAAAAAATTTGAGACCTGGTTGAGTTGACATAGAATGACCAAGCAGATATAAATGTAAACCAACTCTTGTCTGATCCTGTCAGGAATCTTAAACTGGGCCATTGTTGGATCTTCTAGCAGGACAATGATCCAAAGCACACCTTTAAATCATTACAAAAATGTTTCACTGCCCACAGAATGAAGGATTTCCCATTAACATACCAGTCCTCTGACCCAAGCGCCATAGAAAACCTGTGGGATGAGCTGAAGAACAAGCATGGACCTCTGAATGAGGATGTTCTGGAGAGATTCTAAAAAAACGTAATAAAAGTTGATTTAAATGTTTGTGCGTGAAGTTTATACATTCACAATGAAGCATTCTCTGGATCTGTAATAGTCTCAGCTTTTTCAGTCCTCTTAAGTTTTCACCCCTGTTACTTTCACATAAACACATGGGGGACATTACCAGAACCTGTCAATTGAATTGTACTGGGTGGAGACTGAAAGACTTCCCTCACATTTTGCAGCTACTTGATGTACGCACTACTCACCTTAAATCCTGGCAAAGGACAGTTCTAGCTGCAATATTTAGAGTAACAGTAATAAAGAGACAGACAGACAGACAGACATATTTTTCACCATAAAGATCTGCTTGCTGCCTGGCTTAGCTTCTCCTTGGTGACTTTTATTTCACATGCTTTTTTTAAAGTGTTTCAGCTCTGGCTCTTTTCTGACAGACTCAATATTTCCCTCCCAGCTTCATGGTGTGCGGATTCTCGGTGGCACATGAAGCTGGCAGTTTCAAAACCTCGTCCAACTTTCCTTTCCGGTAAAAGACTCATCAAAGACTTACCTCCACTCTCTCTGCACTTGATTAGAACCTCTATGAAGTTCAGGATGAGACCAACACAATGTTTAATAATGAAATGTTATTACTTAACCACCTACATCTGATCACAAGGGAATGACAACAGTCCAATATAGCACTGGTTTCCAGCGACCCTCTATAAAGAACATCAAGCCCAAACGTTGCCTTCAGAAAGAAGGATCATGGACTGTTTACTCATCTCTCATCTGAAACACAGACTCGGGAACAGCTTTTCACCCGTATAACTCTAACATCTTGTCTACACCAGACACAAACGTTGCTATGCGACAAAAGCAGATATAACCCATTATAATGAGTGATGCTGTCTACACGACACAACATATTCCCGACTGTAAACTGATGACCAATTCTATTTCTGACGTACTTTAAGTCCTCACACTACATCTGACACAAAAAACAAATTGATTTGCAACGGTTGCTTTGTCGCGTCCATCCTCAAGTTGTTGCTGTCGCGTCCAGTAGACACTGCGTAAAGCTGCTGAATGCTTTGGTTTTGAGGCCTACTTTTGGGCATATGTCCTTTGATGGCTTTTTCCTACCCTTTCTTGGCCTCATTACTTGTTTGTTGTATTAATCTCCAAATAATTTAAAGCTAATACAGTTTATTGACACTGGAACATAGGTTATTGGTCTTCACAATTTAACCTGTCCTCCTATACGTTGAATTTAATATACAATGTTGATCAGATTTGTTTGACTGCGGTCTATTATTGACAGAGAACATACAACCAAGACAGTTTTAAGTCAGATATTGTTCCTCTAGATGTAATTCTTCTTCTCAGAGAAACCATGAGCTTACCACTTTGTAATATAGCTGGTTGTGACCATTGCTAAATGAAAAAAAAACGCATATGACTGAAACAAATTCAAAATGAGGACAGACATTTATTGTTTTTATATGAAAATATTTAAAATGACTAGACTAAGCTAAGACAACCGCCATCTGTAGGTCTTCCCAAATGGAGGTTTGTGTAGGTTTGGTTAGCTTCTGGGTATAGGCACACAAAGATAAAGAAAGCTTATTTGCATCCCTGACACATCCCTGATGCACAGGAATGAAAGTATATGCAATATTTTTGGGCCAGCAGCCATTTTGCCTGCTCATTGATAGCAGCTGAAAGGAAAACATATCACTTAAATTGTCCTTTAATGACAAAAAACACATGCTCTTACCAGTGATGATAGCTCTTCCCCGAGGATAAGCATAGATCTACTTAAAAAGCATCAGACATTAATGCTGACGCATCCTTTATTCACTTCATAAAAATCTATTCAAATCAGATGCCAGAAGCCCTAAGGCAATCAACAAACTAAGGCCTGTGTCAGGGTCTTGATCTTGATGGCAAGATGTAATAAGAATAACAGCTTTGACAGTTAAAAACAGTGAGAGAGAAGGGAGTTTTTACTGTGGATCTTGAGGCCTATTCGGCCGGGGACTAGTTATCTAAACAACGTTTGAGTTACAATTCGTATTACTTGACGTCCGAATCACTTGTACTGATTCGGAAGAGGGACTAACATCTCTGTGTTTATTACAGAAGTGGGAATGTGTGTTTTCTAGACGTGGCGGTTACAGAAGGTCATGCACTGTGCATTCGTCTTAAATGTCTTTTAATTTATTATTTGTTGATATGATTTCAATTTATTATAAACTTTGTGTATTATTTTTCCCCACTGAGCTTGTCAATGCATTTTGGAGTTTCCTCATCCGTGATGGATTCATGCAATGCTGTCTGTGAATTTGGCCAAATCAAGGTATCTTTGAAGGTAGCGTAATGTTGCTGCCTGCCTATAGCAACTGCCTTCACATTGGAAGCACAATAAGAATTACTTAAAATTCTGTCTAGGCACTTCACTCGGTTGAGGAAGAGAACTATATTGTCAAAATGCCAAACCTTGGCTGAAGATCAGTATGAAAATGGGAATACCCTCATTTTTGTCTTGAAGCAGCTTTGACAAAAGGTAAAAAATCTATTAAAAAACACAAATAAATAAAATATAATAATTAAATTTACACTTTCAATTTGATAATGAGGATAGAAAATATTTATGTAATTAGAATAGCTGTGGAGTTTTAAATTATTGTGAACACGCACAATTAAAATCCTCTTGCATGGCCACTCCAACAACTTGCTTCTCTCAACTCATTAATCAAATGAATTAGTCAAGAGAATGTGTAGAAGGGATGTATGTTAAGGGATTTTAAATAAAGCAAGAAGAAATAACCTTCATTCTTCATTTTCTTCATGAGCTGAACGATGAAGAATTATTTGCCCATTTTAATATGCACAATTATTTCCAAAACTCACCCATTTAAGAACTTCTCACTCTTCTTTTGCTATTTATTTCCAGTGAAGTATAGGATAAAGTTTAAATTAATCAATTAAAATTCCTGAATGACAAATTTGATTTCCCATACTTATAATGAAATATCCCCTAGTCAATAAAAGCTCAGCTCATATTGAAAGTGTCCTCCTGTGTGGTACAGAGTCATTATTGAACTTAAATTAATCTTCATTGGGTCTGGGGGTATGGGCTTTGTACTATAATGCACTCGATTTCTCAAATGCTTTAATCCTGTTTAATATATCATTCTGTATATGTAATGTGAATAAGGCACTGCTGAGCAAGACTGATTTCCAGAAACATAAACTCTCGCTGCCATCCAATGATGTTTTGTTAATTTGGAGATATACAAACTGTTTTGATTTGCACTATTTTTACACTATTGTCTATTTTATGTCATAGTGACAATACAGTTACGTTTATGCAAGATTTGTGAGCATGGGTTCGTTGTAAGGTCATTTAAGCTTGGATATAGTTATTAATAACAGGGGGGGGTGTTGTGTTTAGACCAACCCGATCTCACGGCAATTCGTACGAATTGGTCGTGAGATAGCGTTGGTTTAGACAGACATACTAAACTCCAATTCAGTGATAAATCATCATTAAGAGGGTGTTAGAAACTTCTGACTGCTTAAACTAATGGTGCGTTTTCACGACAACGATGTACTAAAAAGTTTGCGTTTTCAGGCCCGCAAAACACCAGCATATTTTAAATGAACAGCCAAAACTAATGCATAAAAAAATTTATGATTTTAGCTGAAAATGGTGTTGTGTAGACACCCCCTGAAATAACAAGATTTTTAGGGCAATTAATAAGGATTTCTTTTCCAAAATTTATATATTGTTGCATATATATATATTTTTTAATTGTTTAAATCAAATTGTTCAGATGCAAGACAGTCTAACATGAGATGAAGGTAGAATAGCTTTTCTGAGGTCTTTACCACTGACAGGTGTCAAAAACACCTTACTTCAGTCTTTTCCCATAATAGCTGTCTGTTTGTATTTACACTCCCCCCTTAAAAACTGAGCAGTCTTTCATTTGTTAAAGTAAGTATCCAATATTAACATTCTGCTAGACTGACTGAAACCAGCCATCAAGGTCACAAAGCACTGAAGCATTTCTTCCATTTTCAGAAGTGCTGTTTGGCTCTTGTTGTCACAGTGTCACAGGTTGGTTTCAGTAAAGGAAAGTGGAGGATTTGTTTGCATTAATCTAACTTTATTCAACTAAACTAAAAAGGCCAAAACAAGACCCTCTGGCTCCAGAATACTACTCAAAAGTCAAATAAACCAGACTGAAATCAGGCGAGCACAACTAAGATAAATCAACAACATTTTTTAGTTAATGATCTGTAAGACTGGGGCTTTGTTAATGCTGTTCATTGATTCAAGTATTATTATTTTTTACATTTGGGTATAAAGTGTTTTAATTCTACAATATATGGTGTAAAAACGTCAGAGTGCTGCCCTCTTCAGGTTGAACGGTGGCTACTGCAGTTGAATTTTCCTATTGGAAGTTGTGGTGCCCTGTGACGTAAGAGGATACCAGCTCACCACGCCCTTGCCTACAGAGAGACGGTGTACCAATACTGACTTTGAGTATAAATTGGGGAAATTAGCACTCAAATGGGAAATTAAATAATCATGGGTTTGATGAATATTATTTGCATACGCTCTAAAATGGTTCTAAATATGGGCTTGTACCGCCTTGAACCGATATGAATATGCATCCGATTTACTCGTGATACTAATTCATACAGGAAAGGGGAATGATTTTAATCAGTCGTACTTGGAATTACGATTTTAACCACTAATGCGTATACATAATAATATTTACCTCGACACTTCGATCCGTTTAGCTCTTGGCAAGTACAATCACATCCATCTGGCCATAATGGATACAATTTACTCTTCGAGAGATCAGATCGGAAATATTTAAACTATGCAATGTTTACAAGTATGGTAGAGCGTTTTTAACAAGGTAGCATAGAGAATCTGATTTTCAGGGATTTCAGATTATGGATTCATAAAACACAACTTCAGACGAAGATTACAATGAAGTTTAATAAAGACAATTTAAAAGTACGTAGGTTACACGATCAAGAGTATAACAATATGCATAAACAAAACAAATGATTATAAAACGATTAAGTAGCGTGTATATATATAAACACGGGATTCCCCAAGAGATGGAGAGAGAGAGAGAGAGAGAGAGAGAGAGAGAGAGGAGAGAGAGAGAGAGAGAGAGAGAGAGAGAGAGAGAGAGAGAGAGAGAGAGAGAGAGAGAGAGTGAGGTATGAGAGAGAGAGAGAGAGTACACAGTTTAAGGAATACTTTCAATAATCAAAAGACCGGAGGATTTCTCAGACAACCTTAACTAGCTTTGTTTCAAGATCAGATTCAGACTTAGCCTACTGTGTTGTCGTTGGAAAAGTCGTCTGGTGCTCGTGTTGTTTCTTTTTGGAACCTCGCGGGCTTCCGGGTGGCGTCACACGTGGTAGTTTGGACGCAGGGGTGGAAACGCTAAGCTTTCGTTCGTTAACACGCTGGATCAAGGAAGTAGCTTTAAACTTGTATAAAAATAAAGACTTAGTCTTAGAAACGGAAAGTAAACGGAGAGCCAGGCTCTCTTGAAGTTGAGTTAAAGCCAAGAGTTAGAGAGACTAGCCGTTTAGACTAGAACTAGAGACTAGGGTGGTAAACTAGAATTGGAGCGCAGAAGTGAAGAAGAGAGAAACTGAGCTTCTTGGCTCGTCTCCAAAATATGAATGAAACCGGAGCACGCCCATTCTGAGTCTGGGAGCCAATCACACGTGGGGATTCTGTTGGCGCCAAGATTCCTTTGTCTGTGATGGTATGCCCATTCCGCGCGTGGGGGAGGGGCCGGAGTTTTATTCTGACATTATTCTACACTTCAATAAATGTTTCATAATGCATAATAATTTGTTTCTCAAAACAGATTCGAATTCGTCTAATTTTATGGTTTGCAACCATACCAAATTTGCTATCTGGTAGATAACGTTACAGCGAACTATAATGATTTTTAGGTATAATGCGTTTCTATTGGTTGTTTTTAATCCGGCAAACGCGCATTCTACGTCAGATTCTGCAAGCTTGTTAATCGCCGTTTCAAACAGAATGATGCATTCTCACAAAACAACGTTATTCTCACTGTTAGAATTCTGTGCGTGTATGTGTCTGTGATTCTTACCCTACTGTGTGGGTGTGTGCGAGACGAAGGGGGCGCGCAGTTGGCCTGTTGACCTACCGGGGTGTAAAACCTGTGTTTGTGTGTGTGTGTTTGGTTTTTAGAACCATACATGAAAGGGGCTTTCCCTGCGGGGCGTCCCGAGAGAGAAAACAGACACGATAATTAAATTAAAGAACCCCGGGATGTCTTCTCTTATCTAAGCACAGAATCAGCTAAAAGCTTTCCGCAAACATTAATGTGTTGAAAAAGAAGGGAAGACACTATGGAATGCAGTAAATCACAAAACCTGTGTTTCGTCTGAGTTTAGCAAAAATGTCAAGAAACCTTTTAGTCCTGCAATAAGTCAACAAAATAGAACATGTATGCTTAATCTATCAACATCTGGCGATGGTGCTACAGTCCCCCCCTTTTGTTCGGGAATGTTCATCGGATGGACGTTTGTCGAACAATGATTATCACAATGGTCAGATGTCAGGTGGGAAACTTTTGAGGTTGACTGATGCAGGTGGCGTTTAAGGCTGAGTAATCAGCTCGATGAGGTTGGAGGCAGTCTCTGCCGGGTTGTCGTCTTTCGGAGGAGTGCGACGGAACCTTACGGCCACGGCTTGGCAGAGTCGAGCAGTGGTGCTTTGCATCTGGTTGAGGCGTCTGTACAGAATAAAGGCCACGATCATGGAGAGAGTTTGGCCTATGACAGCAGAGAGGCAGATTGCGGTGTCAGCCGCGGTCCAGGTTTGGACGACAGGTGAAGTGTCCAGGATGGGCATTTGGGACAAAGCTTGAAGGGCGGAGTCCAGTGGAGCAATGTCAATAAGTTGTCCCCCCTTTTGTTCAATCCACTGTTCCAGTGCGGGATCGAGGGTGAAGTTTTGGTCCTTGAAGAAGGATGGGAGTTCAAGTTCCGACTGGTATTCTTCACTTGGGAGATGGTATAAGGCCAGATCATCGAGGTGGAGGATGGCTCCTCGAGGGACTTGGATCCACATGCTCTGGTTTAGCAGGGCGACCCGTGTGGCGGTATCATGTTGATCGTAGGTCAAGGTTGCAGTCCGAGCTGGCGTGTTGACGAGCCAGCGGTCACCGACGATTTCGGCTTGCGTCTCGGTGACCTGGCTACGATGCGTGGCATCGGCTGGGCAGCGGGTATCTCCCGCCAACTGTTGAAGGCCACAGATTCCATCAGTGTTGTCTCGGAGGAAAGGTTTGCTAGGGCAGAGGTAGTGGATGTCTTTGGTGAGCGTACACATGTGGAGATTAGGAGCGAGGTAGAGCTGTGGGTTACTGTCGTGGTACGCAACCACCTCGGGAGTCTGCACCCGGAACCGGGTGTTGCTCTGCCAAAAGCCCACATTTACAATGTCTTTGAGTCTGTAAATCCGGCTTGACTCGATGATCGGCAGGTTCAGTAAGAAACCCATCTCTCGTTGTGCTGGGTCGACGTAGAGTGGAATGGCACTACCCAGAGAGTAGGCAAGGTGGACTTGTAAGGGATCTGCAGGTGTGGTGATGGCGGATGCCAACACGGTTTGAACAAGGCTTAAGGGTACCAGGTATGGTGGAATCCTACCCATGGCCAAATTGTCTATGGAGGAGCTTACCTCCCGGAGCATGTCATTCATGAGTGCTGTGACTAACTGCGTTTGGGAAAAGTCATTTTGAAAAACAGTGAACAGCTGCTTCATGGAGTTCACCGTCTGGTTCAGCAGGACGCTGTGGGTGTTAAGGATGGTCACTGTTCCTCTCAGGGTCTTCCCTATGGTCTGTAAGGATGCGCTTTGGATGGTGAGCTGTTCTTTCAACTGTGGGAGTTCCGTCCGGATCTCGGCCACCTGGCGTTTCACAGTGGCGATGTTGACGGTGTTGACACTTGACATTCCGATGTTGAACAGTGTCCCAACCGCAGCGGCGGCTCCGAGCAGCGCTCCGAGGAACCGTTTGGAACGGCGGCCGTGGCCACTTAGCTCTGCTTGGGTGACAGTCATCTTCTCGAGCTGGCTTAGCATGTGTTCGACGTCGGCTTCGGCGTGGTGGAGGGCAGTCTCGGTCCATCGGGCCCCGGCGAAACTGTATTGGCTCACTCCGCTGGGGGAATGTGCACGGTAGACGTTTCGGGGGTCAAGTCGCACGTACACCGTCTGTGTGTGGGTACGGCAGTTGGTGATCAGAAGCCCAGGTTGCTCCCTCAACACGATTCCAGAAGCCGGTCCTGGAGAGATGACGTCGGAAGGCGGCTGGCCTTCGGTTGACTGGACCCACAGGATTGCGATCAGCAGCAGCAGCATTTCTGTTACAGGGCAGAGAGAGAGGAGAGGTGTGGAGGAAAGGGGGAGAGAGAGAGGAGGCAGATGTCAGCGGGGCTGTCCCAGGATGGAGGGACAGTTTTTCATTTCTTCGAAGGTGGCAGCTGTTCAGTTCGCATTGGCCCCTCCCTGTCTGATTCTGCTAGTGGCTGCATATCTTTTGATCTGATTGCGGTGGACCCATTTGAGAACAGGTTCTTTCTGTCCCCGATTCAGCTTGATCTGGTAAGCAACAGGGGAAAGTTTGTTCACAATTTCATGGGGTCCTGTCCAGCGTGGCAAGAACTTTTTTGACAGTCTTTGAGTTGGAAGAGCGAAGTTGTAATACAGGACCTGGTCGCCCACCTCGAGTTCCTGGTGTGATGCCTTCCTGTCATAATAAGCTTTCTGGCCCTCAGCACTGTGTTGCAGATGTTGTTGGGCAAAAGCAAAAGTCTTTTTCAAATGTTCGTGCAAACCTTCCAGGTATTGGGAGGTGGTGTAGGCTGTGACGAGGTTGGAGTCCCCCGGCTGGTACAGCAGATGTAATGGCAGGGTCATTAGCCTTCCAGTCATGAGTTCAAACGGGGACACCCGTGTTGATTCTTGTGGGGTTGCCCGAATGGCCATTAAAACAAGGGGAATTTTAATGTCCCAATCTTTTTGGTTAGTGGACACATACTTTTTCAACATGTTGACCACCGTCTTGTTGGAATTCTCCTCCTGGCCTGAGCTGATTGGAAGTCGAGAAATATGCAGTTTGGCTTGTACCCCCAGGCATCTCCAGATCTTTTGCATGATCTCAGCAGTGAAGTGGGTACCCCTGTCGGAGTTGACTCTCAGTGGCAACCCGAACCGTTAGAAGATGTGGTCCATGAGGAGGAATGCCGTGGTTTGGGCTGTGTCGTTCGGTGCGGGAAGGCACTCTACCCACTTGGTAAACTGGCAGATGACAGTGAGAAAATACTTGTTCCCCCTTGTTGATCTGGGTAAGGGACCTACCCAGTCGATTTGGAGGTCTGACCACGGGAACGTGACACCTCTACGCTGTAGTGGGGCCCTGTGATTTGGGTTTGATGGTTGGAACTGACAGCAAACCAGACACTCTCTGACATACTCTGCCACATCTTGCTGCATGCCTGGCCAGTATGCCACTGTTTTCAACGTGTCATACGTGGCTCTGGTGCCATGATGGCCCGCACATGGATTGTTGTGTGCGTACATCAGCATTACCCCCTGGTTGCAACGCGGGACCACGAACCGTGGCGTAGTGGTGTCGTCGGGTGCAAACCACAAGATGTTGTCACGCACACGCAGCATGTGTCTAGAGTTGTACAAGTGTCTCAGGTCAGAGTCAGCAGTGAGGGCTGAATCAGCGATAGGGGGGCTGGCGGGGTCAGAGAGGAGGTCAAGAATTGTCTTTACGGCCGTGTCAGAGGCCTGCATGTCAGCAATGTCATTGTTGGAGACTTGCGGAGTTAGCGACAGCAGTTGTGAGGCTGGAGCTGGATTAGGTGTGAGCCGCTGGCTGCGAGTTATCACTGCCACATCTGGGAGAGGTGTGGTGGCAGGAGGAGACCATGGGTCGCCGTGCAGAGCCCCTGCTTTTGCTAAAGCGTCAGTGCGGTCATTAAAGTCTTTGTCTCTACCAGGCAGCTTGGAATGACCTTTCACCTTCTTCCAGTACACTGTCACATTGTGTGTGGTCGTGATGTTGTCACATGCTTGAAACAGGTGTTGGTGTTTCACAGGTTTGTTGTTAGCTGTCTTGAACCCATTTTGTTGCCAGGTTGGGAGATGGCACACAAAACTGAGTCTGGTATAATTAGAGTCTGTGCAAATGAGAAGTTCTTTGACGCCATGGGCCGATGCGATTTGCAAGTGATGAGGACGGCGGCCACTTCGGCGTACTGAGACGACTGAGGGCCCAGTTGGAAACTTTGCGGGGGACACGGCTGGTCGTTGACAAAAAGAACTCCTGCACCTGCTTGCAGGGTGCCCTGATGGTTGTAGGAGCACCCATCGACGTAAGCTGTGGTCATGCCTTGACACGCATTCTCATCAAAGTACCTGTGGCAGGTCAGTGGGGGCTGTGTGGGCTCAGGTGTGTCCACCATAGCAGCAGGCGAGTTATCAGAGCAGTTTTGGCAGGCTGCCAGGCCATCGCCCAGCGCAGACTTGTGTTTCTGTGCATAGCGAGCCTCAACATTTCTTCCTTGAAGAGCCATTAACCAGGTGGCGATGCGTGAGTTGGTCACCACGCCATCACGGATGCGTTGGCTGTTGAGGAACATAACAGGCTGGTGGCAAGTCTCTATGATAACTTTCTGGGCACCAATGTAGTTGGAAAAACGCTGGATGGCCCACACGGTGCAGAGCAGAGCTTTTTCACAGTCTGAGAATTTGCATTCTGGGGGAAGAAGTGTCTTACTGGCATATGCGACCACCTTCTTGTCTTGGTCATGGCGTTGGTAAAGGCCAGCACTTAGACATTGGGCAGAGAACCCAGCCTCCAGGAAGAATTCCTTTTGCGGATCGGGGTAGGCGAGGCATGGGGCTGAGCACAAATGTCTTTTCAGTTCGGTCATAGCATGTTCTTGAGCTGTAGACCAGATGAAAGGGGTGTCTTTTTTCAGCAAAGCTGTTAGAGGTCTGGCAATGTCTGAGTAATGTTCAATGAACTGCCGGGGTAATTGCATACCCCCAGAAAGCTTCTCAGCTCCGAGACGTTGGTGGGAGGCTTGATGCTTTGGACGGCCTGAATCCGACTGGATTGGGGTTCTATGCCGTTTTTTTCCAATAAGGAGGCCGACGTAATTGACTTTAGTTTGACACCACTGACCTTTGTGCAGAGCGATTTTGGCTCCGGCGGTGGTTAGCTGGTTCAAAACATGGTCAATCTCGTTCAGGTGGTCGGCCACCGTTGTACTCTTCATAAGCACGTCATCGACGTAAATCAAGTTACCTCTCACTCTGGCGTCGGGGCAGGCTTTGTTCAGGAAGATGTTGAACTCAGCAGGTGAGTTGGCGTAACCAAACGGGCACCTGTTGAAGGTGAACTGTCTGTTGCCAAAAGTGAATGCCAGCTTGTGTTGGTCGTCCGGATGTACCGGAATGGTCCAGAACCCCGAGGCCACATCGAGGGTAGAAAAGATGTTAGCTCCTCTGATTCTGGGAATTTCCTGTTCAAGCTGGGTCATGGGCCATCTTGACAATGGCACCTGTTTGTTCAATTGTCTATAGTCAATGGTTGGTCTCCATTTGCCGTTAGGTTTCAAAACGGGCCAGATGGGGGCACTATAAGTAGAGTTGCAGTGACGAATAACACCTTTTTCCATCATGGAGTCGATGATCTCTTGTACTGGCTCGTGTGAGGCTATGGGAATTTGTACTGCTTGACAAATGTGGGAGGAGCCTCAGGGGGTGTGGGTATACGCACCGTGTGCAGGGTGGTGAGCCCGCAATCTAAAGAGTCTTGTGCAAAGGAGTCTTTGAACTTGTAAAGGACTTGTCGGAGGTTTTGACGGTCCGTGTCATTCTGGAGCGCGTTGGCGTTCTGTAGAATTTGCTGCACTTGAGTTTCAAAGCTGTCAGTAGTGTCAAGCGGTGCCGGTGCATCAGTCTCAGTGGCCTGCTGGTGGGAGACTGTGTACACAGAGAGATGTTGATCCTCTGTGAGATCGGTTCTGCATACCTGTTCTTTTGGTATTGACATGACAGATGTGATAGCAATGAATTGAAAGGGTGCAGTGAGTAGTGTGTCGTGTGGATGCCTTTCCGTCAGCAGCGCCTGTGGAATAGGCCCAATGACAGGTAACACAAGTTCAAAGTCATGAAAGTCTTGGCTGATTAGCCATCCCAGCCGAAAGGCTCTGGGAATGCAAATGTCAGTAGCTGTGCAGTTGTTGAACAGGATGTAGACTACACGGGAAAACACTTCAGTGAGTGGCGTTGCTTCAAGTGTGAGTCCGAGTTCCACACATTCAGGGGATGGCTGGAAGTAACCCAGCGTGTGGTTGAGAGTTTGACCACAACGCAAGTTAAGTCGGACAGCGACCCCTTTGGTGTAAGCGGGTACTGCGGCTTCCTGTTCATTAATCAGGGTGCACACTTCAGGAATGGTTTGCCCTGACAGGAGATTATCATAGACAATGGGCTTGGGTGTTTGCAAAGTCAATGGGGCCCATATTACTTCATTCACAATGTCTATTTGAGCCCTTAGGCGCACCAACAGGTCTGCTCCTATGTAAACATCATGGGGTGGGTCCGGCAGGACCAGGAAGTAGTGTGTCAGACACCGGTGGTTCCATTTCAGATGCAAGGCGCATATCCCTTTTGCTGTTGTCATGGATAATGACTGAGAGTTCAGGGGAAAGCGTGTGCGTTTACTGGCGAATGGTAAGTCTGGTGTGCTTTCAATGATGGTATTGAAGAGTGACAGGCTGATGGCTGAGTTGTCAGCATGCAGGGCAAGGACAATGTCTGTTGTGGTGACATCTTGTAACTGCAGGCTGGACTTGACCTTGGGACAGTAGATGTCAGAGTTGAGGTTGGCTTTGAAAGTGCAGAGTTTTGAACTTGAGCTGTGCTGGGAAGTTCCCGGGAACTCTGGGGACTGACAGTCCGTCGCTGTGGCAGTCTCCGTGACCTCGTTGACCTCACGGTCTGGGTCACCAGACTGGTGTGGCTGGAGTGGCAGAGGTGCACGCACTTGAGCCCATACCTTTAGTTGCTTGAAGTCCAGTAACGGTTCGAATCGATCCAGCAGATCTTTGCCAATGAGAAGTGGGTGAGTGTTCATGGGAGACACATATATGGGATGTACCAGACTCATCGGACCTATGGTCAGGTGAATGGGGGCGATGTTTCGTAGCTGAATGTCATTTTGGCTGTACGATTGCACATTTATCTCACAGGTGTGGGAATTGAGAGTTCGATTTTGTCTTCGGGCTTCAGATTTGAGTTTTTCAAACAGCTGAGCTGAAATCAGCGTGAGGTCGGAGCCTGTGTCAACCAGGGCTTCGAGTCTCATCTCTCGTTCCAGGGTGATGGTGAGATACAGCTTACGGGCCACTCCCTTTTCGATCAGATTACCCAGGAGCTTTGGTGTGTGGGTATCGATCGCTAGGCAGTGAGGGTGTGACTTGTGTTGCTCGTAGTGGGTGCAGATGAGCAAAACAGCACTGTCTGGTATGTTGGCAGGAACATGACAGCTGTCAGCTGTCAGTTTGGTGTCACTGGCGCTGTCATTGAGTGGGACAACAGTGTGTGTCAGAGTCTTTTGACAGCAAACAGTTTCTTGAGGCTCTATCAGCTGTTGGTTGGCAGGAACATGACAGCTGTCAGCTGTCAGTTTGGTGTCACTGGCGCTGTCATTGAGTGGGACAACAGTGTGTGTCAGAGTTTTTTGACAGCAAACAGTTTCTTGAGGTTCTGTCAGCTGTTGATTGTCACTGAAAAGTGTCATTTTGTGTGGAAACAGTGGGTTCAAAAGTCTGTGAGTGGTGAACTGTGTTCTGCAGTTCTGGGTCAGCAGGAGGAAAGAGGTTAGCAGTGTTGGTTTCAGGCCTTGGAGGTAGTCATGCAGAGTCCGGCTTCCGTTTGTCATCCTTCTGAGAATTCTTTTTCAGGAATTCTCTCAGCATGTCTAGAAGTTCAGCTGAGTCAGCTGCAGCGGGGTTGTTTCCTTTGGAGGTGGGCTCTGGCTTGAGCTTACCACCATGTCGTTGAGCGGGACTCTGTTGACGATTCTCAGGGCTTGCAGTTCTGGGGGAGGCTGGTTGGCGTTTCTTGGGTCGCCGGCTTTGATCCCAGGTGTTCTCACCTGGGTGGTGGTGAGCAGGCCTGGGCCGGTCACAGAATTCATCAACACGCTCTTGGCGTTGTCTGGTGTGACCCCCTCCACGACCACGCTGCCCTCTGCTGGCTTGAAACGGTCTTGACTCTCTGTTGGCAGCCTTGTAGTTGTGCTGTTTGGCGCCCTCTAGTGGAAGTTCTGGAAAGGGCTGAGAGACAGCGTAAACAGTGGAATTTTAGTCTTTTCAGAAGCAGTTTTCTGCTTAATATAAGCCTTGTGGGCTAAGTCACGGAGTTGCTGTGTGTTCATAGTCTTAGGGCATGCTAGCACACCCAGGTGATGGCTAATGGTTGGGTGCAAGTTTCTTAGGAACAAAGTTCTGAAATTAACATCTTCCTCCATGTGAGACTCATTCAGGGCTCCGAAGTAGGACTGTCTGAGTCTGTTGTAGTAGGCTTGTGGAGTTTCCAGCCTGGCTTGCTTGACGTCCAGTGCTTTGATGAACCCCTGGTCTGTGTCTGGATCAGAAAACTCACGGACCAGAGCTTGGCGTAGCTGTTTGTAGTCCATTTTGACAGTGTCTGGTTGTCGATCCAGGAAGCTCCGTACGTCCCGGCTAGACGTAATCCGGAGGAGGTACAGTTTGTCCCAGTCTGTGACGTCGGGAATTGTTTGTAGATGAAACTCCACATCTTGCAAGTACAAATGAATGTCACTACCACCTGTTGGCTGTGGCGAGAACTGTGGGATGTTCCTTGCCAGCTTGTCAAGGTTCTTGGAGTAGGAGCTATGGGAAACAGCCCGTCCCGTCTGGGTGGGGACCTGACTGTTCCCAACGTCGCCCCCTTCAGCTTTTGGTGTGTGGCTGAAAGGTGGGGCGTGGCTGTGGAGGGGAGACGGAGTGTAGTGTGTGTCTCCCCCCGGCTTACCTTGAAGCTTGTATGAGTATGCGAGCTCTGTCTGGGCACTGTCAAGTTCATCTTTGAGGGACTGTCCTTTGTTTCAAAAGTTCGGAAATTTCAGCTTTGGCAGTGTGTAAATGCTTTTCACACGCTCTGAATTTTGCGGTTCTGTCTCTTAGGGCAGTCTCTGCTCTTTCCAGAATAGTAGCTCCACGCTGCACTTCATCATGCAGTTCAGCCAAGATGCGTTTTTCGGCGTCCACTTGCTCTTTGGTCTCTAGGCGCAGGTTTTCCATGGCCTCTTGAAGTTGCTGTAGATCCTGATGCTGATCGGCGCTGGTGTCGTCCTCCTCGTTGAGCTCCTCTTGTAGCTCCTCCAGACGACTTTGCACTTGGTCCTTTTGCCGACGAGCGTCCTCCAGCTGCAGTTTCAACTGTGCAGCTTCCTCCTTTAGCTTGACGTTGTCCTCCTGAAGAAGGATGTTGTCCTTCTCTGCAAGTTGGGCTTGGCTCAGGAGATTATGGGCCACGCTTCCGACGAGTCGGGACCACTCTTTAGAGCCATAGGGGTGTGTGGGGTCGTGAGTCACGAGCAGGTCCAGGTC